>JAEANM010019748.1:0-12283 GCA_017656035.1 Myanophis thanlyinensis | reverse complement strand
GGAGACAAGGCCAACCAAGCTGACCTCGCCCGAAGTCCTGTCCCTGCCGGATGCGCTCCCCCATCTCCATCGACCCATGCCAGGAAAAGCCAGCTGGGTCAGACCGCCAGGGCCGCCATTGTTGTCGCACGCACTCATCCACCTCATGCCAGGGAGGCGGATAGGTCAGGTCGCCAGGACCACCGTCGTTGCTCCAGGAGCTTCCCAGTCTCCATCCCTCCAGTCAGGGGAAGGCCAGGTGGACCCAGCTGCTGGGGCCACCATTGTTGTTCCGAGCACTGCTGCTGCGGCCACCATCACTCCGGGTGCTCCCCCATCTTCATCACCCCCACTCGGGGGAAGCCAGGTGGACCAAACCACCAGGGCCGCCATTGTTGTTGTTCTCAGTGCTCCCGCACTCCTCTTACTTCTTTGAGCACTGATGTAGGCTTTCTTGCGATCTCTCATTAAAATCACCTATCATACATATATTGTCTTTCCCCATTTCTAAGATCTTTTCATGTACTTTTTTATAGAATTCTTTTTGTTTGTCGTTAGGTTCATAACAACATATATAGGTATAACTATTAATAGTATATCTTTTGAATCTACGTTTATGTCAATCATCAGTATTCTTCCTTTTGTGTAAGCTTATAATTTTTTGGCTTTTATCCCTTTTCTTATATACACTGCCACCCCTCTTTTTTTCCCGCTAGGGTTACATAGAGATCTCCCAATTTATTACATTGCAGATATTTTACATCCTGTTTTTGGATGTGCAACTCCTGGAGACATACAATGTCCATTCCTTGTTTTATTAATCTCGTAAATATTTGTTTTCTTTTATTTGGGTAGTTAAATACATTGATGGATAGTTACCGAAAATAACTTCAGTTCATTTTCCATCCTTTTACTGTTGTGCCAGTTATTGACTTCTGTTGGTTTCTGTCGCCCTTTGAGCTCTTGTTCTTACTCTCGCCTCCTGATATTTTTCCTCCTCTCTGTTATTTTCCTCCTGATCCTTCCCTTTTCCTGGTTTCTACTTTTAGTTTTCTTTGTTTTAAATTGCTACTATGTTTCTTTTCTGGACCAGTCAGTTGATCATAAAATTCTTGTGCCTTCTCTCATGTATCTACCTTAATGTTTTTTTATCTTGCCAGGATACTAATAGTCCTTCCAGGATTATCCATCTAAATAGCATATGTTGTTTATTTAGTAAGATAGCCAAGGAATGATAGTCTCTCCTTTGTTCTCTTATCCGCTTTGGAATTTATTTCAGTGTTATTATCTCCTTGTCTCTATATACCATCGGGTGGTCTCTGGTGTAAACTATATCCCTTACTTTTTTATGTGCAGTCACTCGATTTCGCAGTATTGTCTCTGCTGGCTTCTCTCTTTCCCAGCTGTGGTGGGATTTAGAGGTAAAGCAGTCCTGTGACGCATCTCTGATTCAATCCTGCAAAGGCTCACGTAAAATCCACTCTGCCAGCCTGGCTAATCTGCAGAGTGATGCCTCATTAGTCATGTAATCACATTGAGTGACAAGTACTTGAAATACAACTTGAGTCAGGGACTAGAAGGCCCCATCCACAAGCCAAAAAACATCAAATCCTGCTGCAGTAAGGTTCCATTAGCAGTTGCATGCTCTCTGTGGTGACCAGGGATATAGTGGTATCACCTTCATCCACTTACCTGGTTTTCTCCATAGACCAAGGGCCAGGGCGCCTATTGCAGGGCCAGGCCACTCCTGTGTATGGTCCTGTTCACTGAGAGGGGAAATATAGGACACGATAGATAGATAGATAGATAGATAGATAGATAGATATTGGGAGGGGTTCAATGCAACTCATACAAAGGGTCATTCACAATGAAACATACATTTTCCACACTTATATTTGTGGTTCCTTCTCACTTCTTTACAATAAACTTTTTTCATACAAATCACATTGACATATATCGCAAATGGAGGTTTCTATTTCCTCTATTTAACTTAACTAACAGATTTTCATGGGTAGAGTTCCATTCTCTGTGTGTGTGTCTCTCTCTCCTTCTACCTCTTCCTTCCTCTCTCTCTTCCCCTTCTCTCTCCCTTCCTCTCTAATTCTCTCCTTTCTTTCCTCCTTCCTTCCCCTCTCTTTCTTTCCCTATCTTCTGCATATACCTATTTATATGAATCTTCATTGGCTTATATCAATTATGTATTCACTTATTTTTTACATTCCCTTCCCAGACATGGATACTCCAGCTGATACTGCACACACTGGTAGAGGACTGTCTCCTCCTCCATAGGAGCACCGGAAATGGCCCCTCATATGTTCCTCGATGTTATACAGAGACAGTGGTCGACCCTGGCAACCTGTCCTCCACCAGTTACCTCAAAGAAACTGTATAACGTAGCAACACCATTATCATCTCTTCTATAGCCACCGTCGTTGGATACTCCTATAGTGACTTTGGCATCCGCCAATGTCTTGCTCACTGATGTGGAGGAGGCCCTCAAGCCAGAGGACTGAAAGTCGGAACAGATTCTCAGACGGGGACACCAAGCGGCTTCCTGGTCTATCAAGGCCACTACATCTGCCTCGTTCTTTAACAGGGCATCTCTTTTGTGGCTCCATCAATTTCAAAACAGGATTTCTCCTGAGGTTCTCAGGGTGCACCAGGATATTAACAAATTGATAGCCACCCGGGAGTTCTCAGCTGATGCTACACTCCACACAGCCAAATTTGCCTCCCGGTTGATAGGTTCCATCACCTCTGCTCGGAGACTGTTATGGCTTCAACACTGGGCAGCAGATACGAAGCACAAATGGAGACTGGCAGTGGGGCCCTTTAAATTCAAATTTTATTGGTCACATATACAATCATACATGGTACGATATGCAGTGAAATGCTTTCGCAACCGCAAGTAAGTTAGGTAAATGGGAGGGTAGGGTAGGAATAAGTTGGGAAGGGGGGAGTGACGTAGAATCATGGTTTTGTTATAGTTCTGAGTGTTCTTGTGGTTTCTGGTGTAGTGTTTGTGGAAAGAAGCTTTTCCTCATTCTTTCTGTGTTTGCCTTTAGAGAGCGAAAGTGCTTTCCCAATCGCATCATGGTAAACAATCTATTGTTGGGGTGGCTGGGGTCCTCCACAATCTTCTTAACTTTGGTCTGGCAGCGTTTGTTGTAGATAGAGTGCAGCTTTTCGAGAGGTCCTAGACCTCATCCTTATAGAATCTAAAGATGGCAAGACTAAAAAGATGCCCACTGGACTTCAGAGTTCGAGCCACTGGTCCCCCTCCTACATCCGTCACTAGACGTTTCAATCACAGGAGGCATCTTCATATGCGAGTCAGCAACCCTTTCAGCAATGACAAGATTGCCAGTCATTCCGACCTTATAGGAGACAACAACATCAACAGCAACCTTAGCAGTTTCAATCGAGACGGTCCTTTTGTGGAGGCAAGACTCGTCCATACCGATGATCCAAGTGACAGTGGATCGAGCCTTCCCATTGGTGGTTGTCTGGCTTGGTTTGCCAACCAATGGGAAGAAACCACTTCAGATGCTTGGGTAAGGCGCACAGTAAGATTTGGCCTTATACTCGAGTTTTTCTCCAACCCCCCCAACAAGATTCCTTTGCTGCAAGGTTTCCAGAGACAGCGTGAAGTGAGCACTCATGAACGAGGCCATTCAGCACCTTCTCAACATTCGGGCTATTCAACACGTTCCAAACGATCAGTGACACAAGGGATTTTATTCAATCCTCTTTGTTATTCCGAAGGCATCAGGGGGTTGGAGAGCAATCCTCAACCTCAAGCATCTGAACGATCATCTGGTGTACAGACGATTCAAGATGCACTCCCTCCAGAGCATCTTAGGATCAATCAGGGAGGGAGATCTTCTCACGTCCATAGACCTCACAGAAGCATACCTGCACGTTCCCATCCATCCAGCACATCGATGTTTCCTTTGCTTCTCGTACGCGAATCACCATTACCAATATCGGGCGCTCCCATTCGGTCTCTCGTCTGCTCCCAGGGTATTCACAAAGCTCCTGGTGGCCCTAGCCGCTCATCTCAGAATGTTACCAGTTCAGATCCAGTGCTATCTGGACAATATCCTGATTCAGTCCTCCTCAGCCCAGGGGGCAAGGGACAACTTTCAGATCACGATGCAAGCCTTACACCTTCACAAATTCTTGATCAATGTGGCCAAGAGTCAGTCAATAATTGTTCATATTGTCTTTTAATGTGTACTTGTAGACAGATTATATCAGCTTTTAATTTCTCCAACTTATGAAATATTTTCTTTCTCTTGATAGCTGAGTTAAGTCCATTTATGTTAATTGTAATCAATTTCCTCTCCTCCATATTACTCTTTATACAAAAGTTTTTTTACTGTAGGTCTTAGTTCTCGTTCACTGGGTACACCACCTACAGCTCCTTCTTCTTTTCTGGTTGTTGTTTATCCTTCCTCTTGAATTTCAATTGGCGACTCCTTTCTTATTCTGATTCCTTCCTCCTTTGCTCCAAAAAATTCTGAAAAAAATAATTCAGCTCTTTCAACTGTGTCAATTCTATGCCTTTGTTCCTGCCAGGTAAACATAAGGCCATCTGGTATTAGCCATCTATAATTAATGCATCTTTTAAGTAGTTATTTTGTCAAGAATAAATATTCTCTTCTCATCTCTCTTACTTTTCTAGGCTCTTGTTTCAGTACTATGATTTCTTTGTCTTTGTATTTTAATGTTTTCTCTCTTACCATCCGTTGTATCTGTGTTTTGATGGTTTTTTTTTTAGTAAATCTAATATGTACTTCTCTTGGCAACTTATTTCTTGTTGCATATCTTGTGTAAACATGAAACACTTCATCTACTCCATCCATCATCTTCTCCTTAGTTATCTCCAAAGCTTCTGCCAAGATTTCTGCATTATCTCTGCAAGATTCTCACCATTTTCTTCTTCCACATTTTGGAATCTGAGATAAAACTCTGATCTATCAATTTCCCATCCTAAAAGTCCACTCCTGTCTTTTTCTACAACATCCAGTCAAGCATCAATATCTCCAATCTTCTTCTCTCTGTGCATCCTATTCCTCAATTTTCTCAAATCTATCCTCCTCATATTTCTGCATCATCTGTTGAATATTTTCAATTTTCTCATCAGTCTTCTCCGTTCTTTGCTCAATATTCTCTGTCCTCTTCTCAATGTTATCTGCCATTGCTTAAATCTTTTGAATTCCTTGTAGAATCATCTGCAAGGTCATTTCCTGTCTCTCTTTTCCTTTGTTCTTGTCTTCCTGCTGTAATATAGTCTGTATTGATTGTTGTCCTCCAAATGGTGAAGAAGACAAACCTGACATTAAGGGAACGGTAGTTACTGGCTTTTTTTGCTCATCTTAAAACGTTTAGTTAAAATGAAAGCAAGGAGAAGAAATCTTCAGGCACTTGTATACCCTAATCCATTTGAATCCAATTTGTATAGCATATTAAAAAAAGAAAAGGAATAACAATAAAAGAGAGATAATCTTCAGGCACTTGTATACCCTAATCTAAACTGGTTCAAAAAAGAGAAGAAAAAAATAAGAAAAAGAAAAAGGGAAAAATATAGCCAGTGAAAAAAAGAAAAATAATAGTAAAAATAGTAAAAAAGGAGGTATATAAAAAGGAAAAAATAAGAGAGCCAAAAAAGGTTTTAAATTGAGGTTAGAATCTATATATCTCTTTAAAAAAGAAATAAATCATAAAAAAGGAGGGGGAAAAGGCATATAGTCCAATTCCTGTGCCAAAAAATCAAAGAAAAAAGCCAGTCACAATAATCCAAATGGGAGAGAAGTGCACAGAGGGTACCAAAGTGAAAGAAGAAAAGAAAGGAAAAAAACAGCTGATAGCAAAAAGCTAAACATTGCCACCAGATAGATATACAAGGCTAGAGGCCTATCTCTCCAAGGTCATTTCCATCTTCCTCTTACAATTTCTACTCCAGACTCCAGTTGTCAACAATGATTCAAGCACCTGTGTAAACAATCTTCAGTATCCACTTCAAATAATGAGCTGAGAGTCCTTGCAGATAATGTCAATATGCAAACACACAAAGAGGAACAAAAGCCTTATATCCAAGCCTATAGATGGCAGTGATTCTCATTTCCCTCCTCTGTCACTTCCCTTTAAAATCAGGCATAAACTAAAAAAAAGAAAAAAGTAGGAAGAAATTTAAATAAAGAAAAGGAAAAGAGTTAAAAAGAAAAAATTAGTCCCATTAGGAGAAACTTTAAAAAGTTTATTTAAGTCAAAAGGATCAAAGAGATTAAAAAACCAGTCCATCCTCAATCCAAGAGGCTTCTGTCAGAGTCCAGAAAAAAAAGGAAATGTTCAGTTTATTTTAGGCTTAATTTCGTTGCTTAGTCTTTTCTCTAGCATTCTTGAGTTAACTTTGAGTCCTTAGGGTGTTCTCTTAAAAAAAATAGCAAATTAAAAGTTAATCTCACCCAGCTGTCGCACTGTTTCCGATCTTTCCTCCTCCATTCCGGAGGTGTCCCAGCTTCAGCAGCTTTGATGGCTGCCTCTTCGCCACCATCAAAAGGGGCTTCTCCTGGATCAGCCAAGGACTTTGTGATGTCCCTGGGATCCTCTTGATGTGCCTTTACCTCTCACCGTCCCTACGGGATGGTTTGGGTCCAAAAGGACTGTCCAGCGGTTAGAGTATCAATGGCGATCTTGGAGACCCCAGATCACTCGTGTTGCCGTGATGTCAGCCCCGCCTCCACTTCACTTTCACTTCTAAATGTCTTTCTCCACCTGTAGATGTTGCTGTTGCTCTATTTCTCTCCTTTTTCTCTACTTTTAATTTATATCATATATCCAATCCAAAACTTTTAGGGGTTCCAGGGATCAAAATTTCATATTCCCAAAAAATTTCAATTCAGTTAATATTGTTATTGAAATAACTAGTCCAATTTTCCCAGCTTTAAACTTATTTCTCTCTCAGACAGTTCTCTTTTCCCTTTTCTGGATCTGTAAACAGCTCTCAAGCTTGCTTGCCACTATTTCAGGGTTTACTTGGGTCCCAAAGGACCTCCTGGCAGGCAGAATTTGGCTATCTATGTGAAAATTGAACAGCTCTCTCTCAACAGATGGGGAGGGATACAACATCATCTATCTCCACTCTACAACACAATCCTTTCAGCAGTTCCAAGAAAGTTCCACACCCATTTGCACTACACAGGTAACCCTGAGACACAGTTAAACCTCCAAGTGGCCTCAACAACTCTCTAAAAGAATGCAAATGACCGGCTGTCTGCAAGGAATATAAATCCTTCCATTCCCCACCATCCAGTCAGAGCTGAAGAAGCTTCTTGGATGAGAAGCAAAACATATTCAGAGAAAAACAAGACAGTCCAGTTGCCTCTTGAGAAAAGCACCTTTGGGACAACCATGACCTGGATGACTGAGAATCTCCATAGACTTGAAAAGTTAGGTTTTGCAAGTCATTATTTCTCTTGAAACAATTGATAGCTAGTAGCTGGACCATAATTAGAGTCCCACTTGTGCTGCCCTTATAAGACCCCCTTTCTGAACTATCAATATAAGAAGAATGTTATGTTAAAACTCTTGACCTTGTGGTATTCTTGACTCTTATCATGTCACTAATCCTCACTTTTGATTCCTGGACTGACTTTGGACCCTGTTATAAAACTTGTTTCTGCCTCTTTTCTGATCCATTCTATTTATTGACCTTGATGCCTAGAGTGCTCTTGGACTTTGCTTTTGAAATCACATTTTTCCTGTTGATCAATCCTCTACTTGAAATTCTATGAATGAAACTTAATCTGTTCAATCATTTTGTTGTCTTGACTTTTGCCCTTGGTTATTGGATCACTATTAAGCATATCTTAAATAGGATATCATCTCTGCTTTATAACCTGTGTTGTTTTTAAATTCCTAGCATGCAAACATATTGAGTCTCTTGGCTGTACAAGATGGCAAATATTGTTCCTATTTTGAGGGAAGCTTTGTTAATGCTGCTGCTGTATGTTGCAACATACTTTCATAGAAGAATGGGAATCTATGATACCAGTATAATTTAGAGTGTGAGTCATTGAGTTACCATTTGGACATGAGGAAAGCTTACTACAGCTTCCAAGTCACATGTGTGTCTATGGCTGTATGACATTTAAAAGAACTAAGTGAACTCTGATGTCAGGTCTGCCTCGTTCAAATCCCAAGAAAGAAAAAACCTGAATTCATTGTGGTTGAAAACAGGGAACTTTTACTGGGAAAGAAGTGAATGCAGTGAAAGAGAAAGCAAGGTCTGAGTAAAAATTGCAGGAAACTTACATATCAAAAGAATCCCCCAAACCCTCCCCTCAGGGTCTGAAGAAGACTGTCCAATCCTTAGTTCTCATTGGGTCACGAGGCAGGCATCTACAGGTGTTAGCGACCATTACTTCTCTGGACTGGTTGGCCTTGACCAGATGTAAACATCTTGGCTGAGGAATGTATAGTCCATTATTCATATACAGGGGCCTCCAGACACCAGCACTCTCCCCCCCTTATCACCAAGCTCCCCCTCCCCCCATTACTATGGCAGCCGATAAGAGTAAAGCTTCAGCAGAAAGTTGGAGGCTGACATTCAGCTCCCCTGCAGTAGAGACATTAGTCCTGGGGTGAAAAAACACAGCAGAGGGGAGAGAAACATACAGTTGAAACATGTTATAGAAAGTTATGGCTTATCAGGGTACTTAGAACGAAACGAGTGGAGTAAATTATGAGCACGGACATTATGAGCTGACCAGACCCATTCTGCCTGGGAAAGGGGAAAGTGTTTCCACGCTACTAAATATTGTATTTTTCCTCTGTGTTTCCTGGAATCTAAAATTTCCTTAACCTCAAAATGTTGCTCTCCTTCAGTAAGAAGAGGGACAGGAGGGTCAAGCTGTTTAGGATGTAAATCGGAGGTGTGCTCATGCTTAAGTAAACTAACATGAAACACAGGGTGAATGTGTCTGAGGGATTTTGGCAACTCTAGTTGAGCCGTAACTGGATTGACGAATCTAACTGCGGGGAACAGCCCCACATATTTAGGACCCAGTTTCTTCGATTTCTGAGTGGTTTGTAAATACTTAGTTGACAAGAAAAGGACTCTTCCAAAAGAATTCAAAGTGTGGGGGACAGAGTCTTCTTATCAACTTAGTATTTAAACTAAGTATCAATAAATTATTTACTAAGTTAAACCAAACTGGGAGTGAGAGAAGAGAGAAGGAACACATGCTTTGATTCCCTTAAGCAAGCTTGACCATTAAAAATGAAGATGAACAAATGAATGGGTATGTAATAGAAGGCTGACCAATATGAAGACAATAGTCAGGACTGCACAACTGATCACATTTAGAAAAGTAAAATTTTGCTTTAGTAGTCGTCTTCCCTATTTATTTATTTTCATTTATTTATTTTCAAAAAAAATTATACCGCCCCCCTCCCAAGGGACTCGGGGCGGTGTACAGCCATTTAAAAGCAAAACAGATAGAAATGTTAAAATATAATTAAAAAGATTAAATCGGTGGCCCAAATTATAAAAGTTAAAATTTTAAAAATTTAAAGTTTAGATAATTGAATTAAAAAAAATTAAAACCCCGTTAAGTAGTCATGAAATGCTAGAAAAAAAATCAAATTATGCACCAATTAAAAATTATATCAGGTTAAACTGGAAATTTTCTTCCACATACAACCCAATGAGAAGATATTGAGTAACTGGAGGAGAAGTTAGTACGAAACCCTCAGAGAATCACTTATTTTTCTCAAGTATTTTCCATTTTCCATTCTGTGGAAGTTAAGCCTCAATGAAATGTGATGGCAGTGTGAATTTTATTTTGTTTCAAGAGAAAAGCAAACATCACTCTCCACCCTTCAACTGATTCTCATAGGCGCCCATCCCAATGCCCAGGAAAACTAATGCATCTGCTTCAGCTTTCTTATGATGCTTTAAAAAGAGCATATTTCTCTTGTGCTGAGAACTCAAGTAAGTTCCTTATTTTTCTCAGTCAAAATTGGAATTCATTCAATGGAGTGGGATTAAAAAATCCACAAAAATCTCTGAAATGGTATCTTGATAATGAATCAAGAGATTTTTTTGCTGATGTGTCTTTTGTGATAAAATCTTGAATACTGAGGAGCTTACTAACATAATATGAAATTCAGAGATGTTATGTTCATTTATGAAGTAATATATTCACTATACAGTGAAGATGAGAAATAGAAGAGATTCTCTAGTAGGGAAGCCCTTGAATTATTTGAAACTTGGCTGAGTAGAATATTCATATGACATCTATAAATGCAATATTCTATTTATTTAAGCAAGGATGGACAACTTAGATAAGAAGGACTCTGTGTGGTTGCCATAGATCCTTCTGAGGGGTCCTTAGTGCTCTCTGAGCTTGGTTGCTTTCTTGCAGATATTTCATTACCCAAACTAGGTAACACCATCAGTGCTAGTGAGTGAACACTGATGAAGTTACCTAGTTTGGGCAATTAAATATCTGCAAGAAAACCAACAAGCTCAGAGAGCACCCAGGTCCATTCATTTTAACCCTGAGCTATAAATATTTTCCCTTATTGATATAGATCCTTCTCATTCTGTTCCAGGCAGTTGGCTGATTTGTACTTAATATTTTCAAGTATTCAAATTAAATTCTTTATTCTGGAGATGATAAATCTTGGAGATCTTCTTTTTCTTGATTTTTTTTCATCAACCAAAGCTAAGGACATAACATGGAAACCATTTCATTTGCCTATGAGCTGGAATATGACCATTCTATTTGATTCCTACAGTTTTATATTCCAAGCAGTGCCTATAGTGTTTGTTATGGTGCTCTTTCAATTATATTTATAATTGAAAATAGATATTTATGTTCTGGATTTTTAAAAAAGGAACATTAGGTTAACTATATAATTTAACATTTATCTTTATTTATATAATCAAATTCAGCACCTGGAGAGGTTCACACATATATTTTAGTTAATGTCTTATTCTTCTTTTTCTTCCTCTTCTTCCTTTCCCTCTTCTCATAATTTCCATATAAATATATAGAATATTTCTCTTACTTTTTTCACTAAAATCCATAGCTGCAAAATAAAACCCGAGCAACAATACAGATGAATTCTATAAATACCATTCCCCAATTACTTGTTGGCACAATTCAACTCCTGGTGCCAAAGATATTTCATAACCATGAATATATTGTGCCCATAGACTTCAGCTGAGAAGAGGCTATTTCCTAGTTTTCTTCAGCAACAAAATGTAGTAGGGTCATCAACAACAGACACAAATTAGCAAGATGTAAGAAGTAGTGTCATGATACTACTTCTCTTATTTATACAATTGTTGACATCACACATACCTTTGAAAGAACCAGGGATTGCTTCAACATCTGTCATACTGCTGATTTAGGAATGATGCTGACACAGTATCTAGACCAGAGTGTAGTGCTGTCCATGCCTAATAGTAATCAAAAACCAACAAATCTAATAAATAATTAAGTCTGTGTTGGTATTGCTAGATGTTTGTAAGGATATCATGAAGTTTTGAAGTTTGTTCAAAAACAATAGCACAAGTATTAAAAGATGCCATTGTTTTAATTTGTTTAATCATAAACTGCCAATTAACTGTGTCAAAGGCCTTTTGTGCATCCAGAAATGTCAGAGCCGCTTGCTTCTCTGGGTGTGCCTCATAGTATTCCAATATATTAATTACCATTCTCATATTGTTTCTTATTTGCCTCATTGGTAAAAATCCATTTTGTTCTGGATATATTTTGCCATTTAATAATTTTTTCAACCTTTCTGTCATCATATTCATGAATATTTTATAATCAGCATTTAGTAAAGAGATAGGTCTACAATTTTTAATCTGTGTGCTATCCATACCTTCTTTCAGTATTAGCGAAGCATATGCTTCCCTCCATTAATTTGTTAATTTTGCTTCCTTTAGCATGCTATTACAAACTTTCAATAGTATCCATTCAATTGCTTTGCCTCTTCTTCTTCTGCTTTTGGCTGTTCCCATTAGGAGTCGCCACAGCGAATCAACTGCCTCCATCCAACTCTATCCTCACCATCCTCCACTCTTGCCCCAATCACCTTCATGTTTTCTTTTAACACATCCATATATCTCCTCTTTGGCCTTCCTCTGACCTCTTGCCTGGCAGCACCATCTCCATCATCCTTCTAACAATATAATCACTATCCCTCCTCTGCACATGTCCAAATCATCTCAATCTGGCCTCTCTGACCTTGTCCCCAAAACAGCCGACCTGAGCTGTCCCTC
>JAEANM010019744.1:0-12284 GCA_017656035.1 Myanophis thanlyinensis | reverse complement strand
CAAGGGGAGCCCCATGTAGAGAGCATTGGCATAATCCAGACGGGAGGTCACAAGGGCAGAAGTGACTGTGCAAAGAGCACCCCGATCCAGAAAGGGCCGCAACTGGGCAATCCTACAGACCTGATAAAAGGCCCTCCTGGAGATGGCCGCGATATGATCTTCCAATGACAGCCGTACATCCAGGAGGACCCCCAGATTGCAATCCCAGAAATAGCCAGACTCTTTGCCAAGTAGGACTTTATAAATGACAATCATTACCTTGAATGGTGCTTGGATCCAAGTGGTATGAGTTCACATCGTAAACATGTTACAGGAGCATTTGAAAGCCTGCCCATGCGTTCTGAGCCGGTTGTAGTTTCCAACAGTACATACCACAACCACTGCTTTTAATTAAGGGTACTCTCTAAACGATCCTTCTTAGCATACTGTTGCCTTTAGGGTAAAATTTTGCAAAGTTCCAGGCGATCCCTTTATCTCATGCTGCTTTTCAAATCAAGGAAGTAACTAGTACGCCAGCTTTCTTGTCTGTATAAAGACAGAGCTCCTTGAAAAGTTGCAAAAGGTCATGCAACATTAGCTCCAGCAGATGCAACCATATGTTCAGCTGAAAAGCACAGGGCCATACCGAGTACCTGACTAGAATCTGCTTTGCATGATTTAATTTGGTTTCCTCCATTTTATGATCTGACTGGCAAGAATTCACAAAGGCTGGGTTCGACATTTCTTCAGCTGTTAGCATTCTGAAGGTTTCCAAAGAGTGGCAGAAAATAAGAATTTATATACAGCAGATATTAACAGTTTTTGAAAGTGCTACTGAGTTCTATTCTTAGTTTCCAGATCCGATCAAATATGGTGGCAATTCATTTTTCCATTCTATTATTTTTATCAGCATTCTTTCTATAATATCAGCATAATCCTTCTCTAGATAAAAACCTTTTTAGATGTATGGGCATAGTATTGCCGTAATATTACAGCACTCCCTGGAATATTTCTTTAAATACATATTGGTTTAATCGTTCTTAAACTCTATGGAACCTTTCCCTATGGATTCAGTCTAGCAATTATACATGGAAGCCAGGTTCATTTTTAATTTTTAGTGGACTGAGCTGGTTTTCAGCTGCCTCAGTGGCAGTACAGTTAGCATTTTTAATTAAATAAGAATAGAACATGGTTGTTCCTGGCTATAAAATTTGTATTATTTAACCATTTTTCATTTACAATTTAAGTACAACAATTATTTGTCTCTAAGAAAGGAAGATGCTGGTCCGATGCAGCTTATTATGAAACATGCTACCAAACAAATAAATTATATTAATCTTAATATCAGGAATATTTCAAATAATTGAGAGAATGGGTGCAATCATTCTTTACTGTATGAGTAATATTGACTATATAATGCAGGGTGTCTAGTTTCTTTCTGGCCTTATATAAGAGGCAGGTTACTTTCCCTCAGCAATAAGAAAAGCGGGACCAAAAAAAAAAAAAAAAACCCTCTCAAAATTTAAACCAAAATTTATTCTTTACACCCACCACGAAAAGTTTTAGGGAGCTGCATGCATCCTCATGCCCCTAAGATACCAAGACAGGACATTTTATGACAGACAGCTGATCAGAGCCCTCCAGATATTTTGAGAATGCCTTGCCATCACGCATGCTAGCTAGAATTGCTGTTGTGCTTTGCTTTATCTTATCTTTACTCTAAAGTTTTATCTGTGGATGAAGCCCATATTATTGCCACACCTGTTCAGTAGATTGGGCCAAAAGTGATAGGAAAATCGGTTAAATACTCCCAAAGTTGTGCATCTGACTAGGGAAACCTTATAAACACCCTGTTCCATTAGACCTTTAAAGGACACTCAATTCCTTACTTTTAAAAAAAAAATCAGGCAGGCTGTACTACACCACGGTGAAACAACACATTCTATCATTGGTGCAAACTGTTATCTGCTAAGAGATTATATCAACTTGACCATCTATAATGTTGTACTCCGAAGGTTATTTTACTATAAGCACACCAGCTACCAGGTGACAACTTTACTTTTACATTTACAAAGTATCCAAACCTGGTCTAGCTTAACGTGCAACCAAGCTCTTGATTAGAGTTACCTACAAATAATGTTTCTTCCATTGAGTGGTTCTGGGTTTTTTTCCTATCTTTATAAAATGTACAGTAAATTACGTAATAGAAATCACTCGAAAAGCACACATCTGTATAGACTGATTCATGTTTTCCTATTAAAAATTAACCTATGTTTGACCCTTCTAATGGGTACCAGTTTGATATGCTAAGATTAATGAGTCAATTATTTTTGGACAAGGTACAAGGCACACAAACTGCCTCACTATTTAATATATAGTAAGTACATACTTTTACAGCATTTGACACCCATAAAATAATCCAAGGCTATTTTTTTTATTACGACATCATGTGTGAAAGACTTATTCTGAAAATATGTAAACCACTGAGGGATAAAGGCCAAGGGATAACAGAATAGTTCAAGCAATTCTTAAAAATGATTGCTCTTAAACCCTTTTTTTGACAAATTTCAAAATATACAAGTTTATGTTGATAAACAGTATAACAGAAGAATATTCCTGATTTCATTGGCCCTACCAAAATGTCAGCTGAGACTCATGTGTAGATAACAGCTATGAGAACATCTCTGACCATCATACCCTTTAGCTAGGGCAGGGGGAGCACAAAGAGAAAGTTAAGGGAAAACCTGAAAGAAAAATATTTACCATATATTTGTACCATAGGTAGGTATCAAACAACAATCTTCTTCAATCACAGGAATCAATAGGTATTCTGCTGAGAGTATTCCCAATAAGGAATCATACAACAGATTTTGCAAGATATCTATTCATACTGTTGTTTTACATTTGTTTTATTGTACACCACCTAAAGTCATGATTGTGAGATGAGCGGTTATATAAATTTAGATAGATAGATAGATAGATATGGATGGATGGAAGGAAGGAAGGAAGGAAGGAAGGTTGGTTTTTGAATTGGATTAGAAGACAACTGGTAATCAGTGAAGTGACACAAATATAAGCATAATTCTGCAATAGTGAGTTTCTCTGCCTAGCTGGAGTTATTACCTTCTGGGCTATTTGTAACTTCTGAGTTACCTTCAAAAGCAGGCCCAGATGGAGTAAATTGCAGTACACTAGTTGTTTAATGATAAGGAAATGATTTACTGTCACAGTTGTGGCAGGGTAGCACTGAGATTATCTTGCATTTGATCTCAAGGTCAGATTTTTGTCTTTTTGTCAAATGCAAGGTGTGAGATATAGCACTAGAAGATTCTTGGTTTATACAGCTATCTCTAGGCAAGCGCCTCTGTCTTCTAGTACAAGATTCATAATGGGAAAATTGGTCAGGCAAAACAGCACTGGTTGGTCTTTCTGCTTTGGGCTTCTCTGTGAATTTGAGGGCAACCTGAGCCTCTGAAGAAAGAAGAAAGAAAAAAAAGAGGATTGCCAGAGGAAGGGGGATGTTCTGTCAGACAAACCTAGCAAAGCAAACAAAGTCAGAAAAAAATAAATCTGTTAAATGGAGAAAGGCAAACAACTGAACAGAGGAGGTGAGCTACTTGGAAAAGAGCCACACAGAAGTGTGATCAAGGCTCAGTGTTCCAACAAGACTCCAAAAAGGAATTATTTTCCCCTCTTCCTCTCTCTTCAAATTTAGAAAGGGCTGGGGACAGGAAAGCGAAAATAAAGCAAAGAGAAGGAGTTAACATAATAAAGCCTGGTGATTAAGTTTAGCAACTGGTGGATAATGAAGCAATTGAAATAATTAAGGAACTTCAAGAAAGTGCTATACATAAACAAACAAACAAACAGATAAATAAAATTGGTTGTAATTAAGAGCTGAATACTTCCATTAGAGATAAGACCACTCTATATTGAAAAATAAGCCCAGATTAAATACTATATTTGCACTGTAACAATAAGCAACCCATTAGCTGGAATGAGGACACGATCTGGATAAGTTCCTGTCTCTTTCCTACTCTCTGACATCAGTTTTCAATGTATCCTACCCTCAAAACGACGTTATAGGGCACGGCACACAAGAACAGATTTTTCCAGAATGCCATCACTCTGCTAAACAAATAATTCCCTCAACACTGCCTAATTATTAAGTCTGCATTACTATTATTCTCATCGTTCCATCAACCCCCACCCCACTATGACTATAACTTGTTGCTTGTATCCTTACGATTTATACTGATTATTGTCTCCTAGTATGATTTGACTGCTTATTTGTACCCTATGTCTATCATTAAGTGTTGTAACTTATGATTCCTGACGAATGTACAGTTTCCTTATTATTGTACACTGAAAGCATATGCACTGAAGACAAATTCCTTATGTGTCCGATCACACATGGCCAATAAAGAATTCTATTCTATTCTATTCTAGTCTATTCTATTCTATTTGATCGTAAATAAAAAGCATACACAAGGGTCAGGGGAAGGTGCGGTAACTCATTTCTCCAAATGTTGTTCAAGTCCCACCAGCATTATCCAACGTGAATAATTTTAAAAGGTTTCACACAAGAACAAATAAGAAGGCACATTAGCCACACTTGGCTTTTGGACTTCTAAGTGCAACTTGTGTTCTGACTGAAGCTGTTGTTTTTGCTCCTTAGAGATACAAAGCAGGAAAAAAGATGGATTTTTTCCCTCCACATATATTTCTATCTTTTTTTTTACAATGTTGTTTTCTCAGTTCTACTTTATTGCTGAAATAAGAAAAAAACATCAGCAGTAATGTAATCCTACTGGGAAAGTTCATGCTTATTTTCACATTTTAGTACTTGCTAATATACACTAACTCCATCATGCAGACCAGCATACAATATTTTTCTTCTAAAAGCTTTGCATTCAAAAGAATAGGCCTCTGAAAATCTGGCAACCCCGGTTTCAGTTTTTCAATTATACATATGTACATACATAAAAACACATTTAACTTTCAATAAAATCAATCACCATACACCATTTCTACTGTATTCTTTGACAAATAACTAAATAGCAAGCTTCAGGTTTCTAATTTTCCCATAAAGAGAAAAAGTAGGCCTTTTTAAAAAGGCAAATAAAATGATTTATGTCCTCATGGTTTATCTAATCACATAGGATAGTGGTGCGACGTCACCCCAGTTCAGCTCCACCGTGTTTCTCCGTTGTGTTTCTTGCTGTCGTTTGCAGGGAAATAGAAGTTTGTGTGACTAAAAAAAAAGTTCTGTCAATTAATTGCAACTTCTCGCGAAAGAAAAAGATCTTGCCTCCTTCAGAGCTGCCAGTGTTGTGATGCCCCGCCTTCCCGCAGCCAGCTAGTCTTTGGCTCTCTGCCGTACCCAACAGAGACTTGCAGTTTGGCCATTCGGTCTCTAAAAGGTTTGCCATCACTGACATAGGACATAGAATAACAGGGTTAGAAGGGACCTTGGACGTCTTCTAGTCCATTCCCTGGTTGAGCAGGAAAAATGGTTGGAAATGGTTACCCAATCTCTTCTTGAATGCCTCCAACTCCAATGATGGGGCACCCACTACTTCTAGAGGCAAGCTGTTCCACTGATTAACTGTTCTCAATACCAGGAAATTTCTCCTTAATTCTACATTGGATCCCTTTGCAATAATCTTCCATCTGGTTACTTCTTGTTCTACATTCAGATGCTTTGGAGAATGGGTTGACCCCTCTTTTCTGTGACAACACCTCAAATATTGAAAGACTCTATCATGCCACCTTTAGTCCTTCTCTTCATTAGACTAGAGATACCTAATTCCCACAATCATACATTGTATGGTTTAGCCTCCAGGGCACCTTATCATTTTTATTGCTCTATTCTGCACACTTTTTAGGGTCTCAACATCTTATTTATATCATGGTGACCAGAACTGGATGCAGTATTCCAAGTGCTACCAGTGTAGTATGTAAAACCATTCATGTTGTTGGCCATCCCAAAAAAAGTAAATATCACCTGCTCTGTGAATAAATAAAACGAAAAGTATTACGTAGCTATTGCAACAAGATTTCTGTGAGAATATTTGGGGCTTTCTAGTTTAGAAGAAGACAAAAGTGCAACATGACAAGAAGCCTATAAAACATTATGGGTAGAAGAAACTAAAAAATAACAATTGTTCCCTCTCTCACAATACTAGAACACGAGTCATTCAGTGTCATTCAGTAAAAACAAAAATTTGTTTAAAATTACATTCAGTAAAAACAAAAATTTTGGATCGGTATAGACTGTGGTGATGACAATCAGTTTGTATAGCTTTGTAAAACTGACCTTACAATGGCTATAGGTAATACTGACTAAAGTACAGGTAGTCCTCGTTTTATAACAATTGGATCCACAATTTTGTTGCTAAGCAAGGCAGTTAAGTGAGCCACACCCAATTTTAAGACCTTTTTTGCCAGTTTTTATGCGACTCATTGCAGTTGTTAAGTAAATCATACAATTGTTAAGTGAAGCTGGATAGCTTCTTCCATTGATGCTTGTAGGAAGAAGGGTGGGAAGATAATAAATGGCGATCACATATCCTCAGGATGCTGCCACCCTCAAAAATACATGCCAGTTAGCAATGCCCAACTTTCGATCACATCACTATGGAGATGCTTCAATGCTTGTAAATACAAGAAACGTAGGTCAATTTTCTTTTTCAATTCTGTTGTAACTTCGGTCACCAAATGAATGGTTGTAAGTTGAGAACTACCTGTATGTGAAATGTTCAGATTTAGAACACTGGATAGCAAACCATAGAATGCAACTCAGGGTATAATGACTGAAAAGACCTGCTTTCCAGCCAGGAATGTAACTGGCTGCACTTGCAAACCAGATGTTGGGCTAGATGGATCTTTGATTATTCAGCATTGTGGAAATTATGTAAATTAAACAATTCTACTAAGGGTTTGTTTAAGTCTATCTGACTTTCCATATTGAACCAAATGCAAAAGCATTTAAAGGCTCATGATCTCATTTAACTGCATTTTCCTACTGAACTAATAGCAAGAATAGGTTGAAAATAGACGAACAGAGTCCCTTGTCATCAGTTCATATGCTAAGTCAGCAGCTCTGTGCTTTCTTGCTGCAACAGTCTAGTTTGTAGTGTTACACAGAGGAGAAATCGTACAGGTAGCTTAGCTGCAAAATATTAGATCAAAATGTGTCTGATGCCCATCTTTTTAAAATCATTCATGCTGTAACAGGAAAATAGGGAGCTATTTATCCAGCCCTCTCAAAAACCTATTGGTGTCATATACATGTTGTGTATACTTGCCACATAAAATCCATAATCCCAAAGGGTTAAATTCTAAATACTCTCAATGGTCCCAGAAAGCAGTTACAATAATCACTTCTATTTTGTTCTTGAAGAGAAAAAAATAAAGTCCTTATGTAACTGGAGGAAATTGTTTGGTATAAAACTTTCTGGAAGTCAATAACACAATTAATCTTTCTGTACAGCCAATCTTGCTGCAATTTTTAAAATACACCTTTGAGTACAGAAGTGGAAAATACGAAGTAAGATATTTTGAACAAAGACCGTTAAGCTTTTTTGAACTACTTAACCTGCATTTGAACCTCGATAATTCACACTACAGAGAATACCAAATCATAAGTTTTATAGAAGGAACCAACTTAACCAATAAATAACCCAATTCTAAAACTGGCTACACCAACAAAAGTTTATGAATTATGTTGGCACTGCAGAGATTATATAACAGCAATTGCAAGCCAGCTCAACAATAAATTGGGATCACTCAATACACTAATATTTATATTCTGCTAGTCCATTTATAGCAAGTTTTCTTTTCACCTGACAGCCAAAAAGCATTTGAAATTGACCACTGAGTCAGCTCCGTGCAGATGATAACAGTTGAAGGAGTTTATTAACAGGATTTCATTCCATCTGCTGGCATTGTTCTTGAAGGGAAGAATAAGCTTATGACAATTGGAAAGGTGGATTATATATTTAAGGAAGTAGTGTGCAATTAATCTGACTTGTCCGAATTTAATATAGCACACTACTTATGCCTCTGTTTGAAAAATTCTATAGGAAAAATCTGGAAGTCCAATAATATAAAATAAGCAGAATATTTTCTACTTCATAGATGGGAATTTTTCTTAAATTTCCAAAAAGAATAGATACAAATAGGCTAAATGATTTTTTACCAGCATAGAACCCTACAATTTCACTGCTTTAAAACAATATTGGTTAATACATAAACTATATTATCAATACCCTAGAGCTAAGGACATATATTTTCAACATAAATTGAATAATACAATATGGACAGTGACCTTAATAATGCTTAAGTTATCCATTCACTAGAGACTTCAGATGAGAACCACTCATATCTTAAACTATGCTAAATCTATTACCTACAAATCACCCCATCCAGATAGTTGAGAATAAACTTATCGTTATATTATCTATTCTTAATTTCCTATGCAATAGGAAATAAACACTACTTTGACAGTAGGAAATGGGGAATCTATGGATGTCTATGGACACCAATTCGTTAACAATATCCCTGGCTAATACTCACAGAATATTCAAATTACAAAAGTAAAAAAAAACATATTTCATGATACTGTTAACTTTTGTAAGTTTTCAGGTAACAATTATAAATCCTCATTTTGTGTGTGTGTGTGTTTTCATGACCCTATAATCCCTTTATTGGGGGTTGGGTCGGAATGATTACATGAAGCTGAATATTTATTGGCTGGATGCCTTTCTTGATACCTATGCAGAGTTCACAGCATTCAATCATTGACAATATGTTCTGACAATCATTGCTCTAATCCGTTCATCAGCTTTGTGTAATGTTCAATGCATAGGATGATGGTACTGCGATCTTCCACCCATTATATCCCATGATCCTTTGAAGGCCCAAAGTGGAAGGCTCTAATGATCAAGATTCACCTCATCACTTGCTTGAATTCACTTACTGTTTCTTATTTTCTTTCCAAAAAGAAAAGAGAAAAGGGAATGAGCACAGCTTACCGTAAAGCATCAGGAATCTGTCATTTAATTCAATCTAATGCTATTTTGCATACCAAATCTAATTTATCAAATACCAGCAGCTGCACTCTTATCACATGCCTTCTCATTTCCAATTTTGCAAGATACCAGATGTTGCTCTTTTCCCAAGTTTATTAACATAATACAGTATAAAAGACTGCTAAGCTGCTCCCCTTTGCTTTGTGAACAAAGGCTTGGAAAACTTGGGAAAATGTATACTCAGAAAACATTAGAAATAAAAGATATTGGTATGATTTTTTTGGTTTCACTCATTTTTCAACACACTTCAGAGAATATAAATCCATGTATACCATTATTCTGGCATTTGAAGAATTCCCAAAAGAATAAGCAGCAGTTCTAAAAATGGACAAACAAATATGTCTTCAAAAGACATGTTAGGATGCAGTAAGCAGAAGTAAATGATTCCAGATAGTTTGTGTGATCAAGTGAGCACCCCAAGACCACTTGACATTGGTATATCCTTTGGTCCTCTTTTCCCAGCAAACTGTTGTTATCTGGATTTAAGTTGGCAAACCTTCGGCACAGTGGATCCTGAACTTTCTCAACACTGAAAACCAGCCCAGGAATTCATAGCAAAGCAACTTCCAAATCAGTGGTGGAATTCAAAATTTTTTACTACCGGTTCTGTGGGCATGGCTGGGGTGGTGGTCATGTGACTGGGTGGGCATCTTCTGTCAGCAGGGCAATAAAGATTCGGCTAGAAACAACACCAGAATGTTTTTTTCCTGCCTTTCTTACAGGATTAACCCTGTAAAGTGGAAAAAAAACAAAAGGAGATTTCTTATAACAACCAGTGTTCCGAACTGCTTAGAAAATTTACTACCGGTTCTAGCAAACCTGCTAGAACCTGCTGAATTTCACCTCTGTTCCAAATCCAAGTATCCTGGCAGTAGCAGAAAGTACTAGGAAAATCCACTGGCTAAAGGAAAATGCTCAGATATAGGCACAACGGTCACTTGTTTTAATTCTTTGCTCCAGGGATCAAAAGCCTGTGGACTTCCAGATACTCCTGCGGGTTAAGTTCCAGCATCCATCTCACCTGGATGCTGGAACTTATGGTTGTGTTTGCTGAGAGTGCTGAGAATTATTTTTCTGCACCATGAGTGGGCTACACTTTCCTCATTTTCTTCTTGACTGACATCCATTATGTGGTGCCAGTACAAATGATTCAGAACTATTGTAAAAGTCATCACACATCCATCCATCTCTTCCGAGCTTAGCTAGGCATGAACTCTTGAAATCAACAGTGCGTTTCTGAAAGATGGGCCCAAACAAGGACTGTCCTTTTATCAGAGTATAAATATTCCTTTAGGGATAACCCGTTCGGTCTGCATAGTGGATGACGCTAAAGTGAACAATCACAGCAGAAGTTTTAAAAAAGAGCTTTAAAAATAAGCCAAGGGTGTGTCAGGTTGCCCACCTTTTGTCTTATTCTTTCATTAGAATTTACAATTCATAGTTCTCTAACACAACTCAAAAAAATTATCAGCCTCAGCAACGGTTTTATGTTGCATAAATCATAGAAAGCAATGTAAAGGTTGATCTCCTAGACATATTAGATTTTTAAACTGATGTTGAAAAGTGTTGGGGTGCTAATCTTTTCCTCAGACAAGAGAATTAAATGTGTCGAGTTTTCTTCTCAGAAGGCTTTTTCCAACATTATTTTGTGGCTCACCTATTTTTACTCTTCCATCTTTATCGTTACCCTTTTCCTCTCACTCTTATCAGGAAATTTCAAATGCCAGATAAATTCAGATCCACTCTAGCATGACCAAAACACTTTGAATTGTTCGTGATTAAGTTACATTTTCAGTTTCAAATAAAAAGGGGGGCAGAGTTCTCATTCTTTTTATTCCTTTATTAAATTCTATATATATTTAAATTCTGCCAATGTAACATAATACAAGCATTTGAGAAACGGAATACATAAAAAAATAACATTTGTGAACTACAAGCTCTTTCCACAAAAGCTGTGGCTAAAGAGGAAATATACATAAAACATTCATGCGCCTTCTTTTTAAGTTGCTGTCGTTCTACTTATAATCAAATTTGCATGATGAAAAGCTGATCTTGCACTCTTTGTAGCACTTGCCTTTCAGTGCTCCACCTGAAATAAATATAAAATTCCCGTATCTATTACCGTCATGAAAGATCTAGCTAAACAGAAGCAATTTTTAAATTAGGTGAACATAAAATGAGCTATAAGATATACCAACACCCACATCATGTCAGTGCTTGACTAAATGGAAGTTTAGCATCTTCAATATTTTATACCTGTCCTCTTACGGGGTCTATGTGCCGATCACCAAACGTATGAGAATTTAATGAGAGGCTGCATCCAGGATTTAGTACTCTTTTTAGAGAATTGATTCTGCATATGAAACATGACTGGTTTTTATCTCATCACCTTTCCATTTCTACAGAAGTATCTTATCAGGGGAAACAGAAGGGGGGTTCGTATATTAAAAATATTTGCCCCAACTACCTTCTGCTATCAGACAAAAAGACAGAGGACACTATATTAGAACTTCCAAAAACTTAATAAAGCAGATGGCAAGCACCATGTGTAATGAGATGAAAAAAATGAGTATACATGGTGGTGCCAGGAAGTGGAAGGGCTCCTTGTCTCAGTGCCTTTTTTAAAAAATACATAAATCAATCTTCATTTCACCTCTGCTATCTTAAATAAGCACAGCAAATAAATGCAGGCAAAATGCACAAAAATCTATTCTGAGCCAAAATGGTTTTTAAAAAAAAAAAACTGATAACTTTAAATCAATATGATGCAGCATTTAAGTTATGACTGGATTGACTCAATTTCAAATCTTCCATTGGCCATGAAAATTCACTGAATAGCTTTACATTAGTCTCTCTCTCTCTCTCTTTCTCCCCCTCCCTCCAACTATATAGGTCACTGTATGTTCCTCTGGGAAAGCTTAGATATCAATCTAACAATTGAGCAATAAAGAAATTGCAGTAAAATATGTAGTCAACACTCGCACACAAGCCATTGGGACAAGGTGGATGTCCATATGCTCAGTGGGTGCCTTTGTGTGTTTTGTAGTTCATCTTCTCTCTCCCAAACCTATTAAAATATGTTCCCATTGAACACTCGTCTTTTAAAGTCTGGAAATCAAAAGCAAGGTTTTAAAAATAAGTTTAATTAAGAGATTTTACACAGATAATACATTCATGCAAAGAAAGAAAGAAAGAAAGAAAGAAAGAAAG
>JAEANM010019743.1:0-12284 GCA_017656035.1 Myanophis thanlyinensis | reverse complement strand
GTTGCGTAAGCATTTCACTGCATATCGTACCATGTATGACTGTGTATGTGACCAATAAATTTGAAATTGAAATTGTAAATTAGTGATTTCACATACATCTATATGTTGAGCTTTCATTTTACCAAGCCATTCCAAAATGTTTAGATACCTTTTCCAATTGTTTTCTTTCTTACTTTGCATTTGATGTATTTTCTTGACCTGCTGGAGCTATCAAGCAGCTAGCTGTAGAAGACATACAATCTTTTGAAAGGGATAAAAATACGTATCGTACAGAAGTGTGGTATCTTGCCTCTGGAGTAGAATTTCTTTGATGGTCAGTATTTGATTATTATTTCATTTTAAGACGGTGTTTAAAATAATATGTGTGGAGTTTTGCCTGTTTATTAGAAACATTCA
The DNA here is from genome assembly GCA_017656035.1 of Myanophis thanlyinensis. Taxonomy (NCBI): domain Eukaryota; kingdom Metazoa; phylum Chordata; class Lepidosauria; order Squamata; family Homalopsidae; genus Myanophis; species Myanophis thanlyinensis. The sequence goes on along the minus strand of JAEANM010019743.1, from coordinate 11,888 downwards.
GATTAACACAATCTGATATGGATGCGGTTGTGTATATCCAAGTTTCTTTGCCTTAAGCAAACACCTTGTTACTCACCAGGCCATTATATTACTTGCCACTGCAATAGATAAATTTGCTATTTAAGAACTGCAGAGGCATTCTTGTACTTTCACAAGTTTGCTTAACTTACTTGTACTAGTCTAATACAGATAGTTCTCAACTTACAACCATTTGTTTAATAACTGTTTAACGTAAAAACAGCACCAAAAACATTTATGCTGTTACAGTATCTCTGTGGTCACACAATCAAAATTTGGGTGCTTGACAATCAGTATGTGATTATGACAATTGTAGCAACTTTGGGGTCATGTGATTGCCCTGTGTGACCTTCCACGCCCGGCTTTTGTCAAGCTAAGTCAAGAAGCGGGAGGGGAGAAGACGCATGATTTGCTTAACAGCTGTGTGAGTCACTTAATAACTGCAGTGATTCATTTAGCAACTGTGGCAAAAAAAGATTATGGAATTATGTTCAACACATTTAACAACCAATTTACTTAGTCAAAATTCTGGTGCCAATTGTGATCGTAAGTCGATAGCTACCTATCATAAGAGCTCTTCAGGCAAACCAAGTTATTTTTTTAAAAGCCAAATTCAGTCTTCTATTTCATTTGACACTGATTTCAATTTGAGTTAAGAGGTTTAGCTTCTTAATGTACTTTGTGTGGAATCCAGCCCAACACCCACAGCTTTCTCTTTGTGTATTATCCTAAAGTATTTTAAGGAACAAAAGTAACTCAAGGTTGAATCATGATCTGAACATTGGACTACTGAATCCAATGCTAACCACTGCCTCAGCATGAAATATTACATCTAGAACAACACAGAGATTTAAAAAAAAAAACCCACAGAACAAACCAGAGTAAATGATTAAATACCAAAGACAAACTCTCTCCCTGAGCAGTTAAAATAATATTGCATTATAAGACGCCAGCCCATAGATTAATATATTTTTTAGCTCCAAACATCTGGAGGAATGAACAAATTCTTCTGTGAAATTCCAGATGTGCAGTATTTTATAGTCACAGTTTAGAGATTAGCTGGCTCCCTTCTTCTTCTTGTGGCCCCTCATGGACAGTTGAGGAACATCATAGGCAGTTGAATAATTCACTGAGAAAATACACAGTTGAAAAGATTTCAGATTAATGGGAAGAAGAAACCTTATATTGTGACACTTTTTTCTGCAAAATAGCATATAAGGAAGATAAACTCTTGTATACTGCAATCACAATCCATCTGCTGTTAACAGTTAACAAAAAAAAATATTGAACTTTAATTGGACAGATTGTCTCCCTCCATCCCCTTTTCTAGTTCTTTGGGTGGAAAGGAGAAATTGCTATTTAAAGATATTACTCATCTGTGTTTCTTCCACCTCTGTTGAATTGCTTTCATGAATAAACTACCTGAGTAAATTTGGTACAAGCAAATATTGGTTACAATACTTATCTTATGAAGCATCCACCCCCAAGTCTGTAATTTAAAATATATTTTCTTCAATTATTAGAATACAAAGAATTTCTTGGTTTTCAGTACAATAGTTCTTTAACAGAGTACTTTAAAACCTATATTTGGTCATAAAAATCAGCCTTTTATATTAGCAATGACTTACCTGGCTAACCTACAGTTAGACATGTAATGTGTATTGCAAGTAGCAGTGTTGGTTTTTGTAAGAAAGAAGATAATTAGTGTTTCATTAAAGTGGCTTTACTTCAAAAGAGGAAGGTATGTGTTTGGAAACTTAAGAAAATTTAAAATATGGTGATCTGGTTGCACTGTTGACTGATTTACTGTATTCGTTCATTTAGGTGTAGTTTTTAAAAAATAAAATGAGAAAAACTACAGAAATCCAATGTGTCGATATTGTCAGGAAACAGAAAACAGCTTCCTTGTAATAAATAAATAAAATACTTATATTTCAAAATTGCATTTTTGTCTACAGTAGCATTATTTTCCTTTTGGATCTAATTTTATTTTTTGCTAAAATACTGTTTAAAAGTTTCTCTGCTTCATACCTGAGGAATTGCAAGGTATCCCAGGAGTTCCATACAACAAGCATTCAATATTTCTTCTTCAGTTCTCAGATTTTGTGGGATAGAATTTTTGATCAAAATATGTAAAGTTAAAGTAGTCTGCTATAACATTTTCCATTTGACTTAATGAAAACCTTTGCATATCAATAAGAGCTGAATAATGAAGTCATGCCCAGTCATGGCCATGGATATTTTCCAACTTCAAGCAGCGAATAGCCCATCTGTGGTTTATTTGTTTTCTTGTTTAGCAAATGCAGGATGAAGGAGAAACTAACCACAAACTATACTCTTGGCTTGCATTAAGTGTGTTTATGGCTTCAGTCTCTGATTAGCTCCAACTAGAAGCAAACTTCTATAAACAAACCACAGAGGGTGGTTTGCTAGCCATGCTTTTTCGGTGAAAAAACTAAGGAGAATATTGTAATGCTTTTCCACTAATCACCTGGTATGTTTAAGCCTAAATCATGGTTATTTTAACCATGTTGGTTGATTTAGCCATAGTGGCCTGATTTGTAAATATTAACTAAGTCATAAATGATGGCTTAAAATCCTAAATACTGAGTCTAGATATGAAGCTAAACAAAACAAAAGAAACCACATTCCAGATCTGTGAACTTCATGTAGATATGAGTATCTGTGAATAGGCAACACATACAAATGTGAAGACAAAAAGCACAGTAAAAACATGCCACATTTTAATATGCATTTCTGTTCTTCAGAGCTCTGAGGTGGGACAGCTTACTTTGTGGCTCTGATATGATTTCTACTCAATTCAGAATGTATTTGCATAGTTAGCAGGATGAGAGAACCTCAGATGCAAAGCAGTTATTTTATTCTTTGCCAGTTTATTTATAATCATCAGCAACCCAACTGTCAATGTAACATGCAATCTTTTGGGAAGCCTGGTATCTCAGGCTCATGTTTCTTAGTTGTTGTATATACAATAAGTGCAATTGCTTTTATTCTAGCAAACAGCACAGGCTTGATTGTGTTCAAAATGGAGTAGAGGGAGATCTTGCAGCTTTGGCAGGGCCTGCCCTTATACATGGATCCTTTCTGAGAGAATGAAACATTTCATCGTCCTGCGCTGTATGAGGCTATGGTGGAGATTGCAGTTTGTGGATTTTCATTGGCCACCTCACTTTCTTTTTTAGAGGGCACGATTTCCTCCCTTGCTTTCATTGACAGTAGCAATAAAAGAATGCCTGAACCCAAGTAATAATGTCACCGGCAGTAGCCTTTCCTTTACAATTCCTCATACAATGTAGAACTTTTGAGCCTTCTCTTACCCTTGAAAGAGGTAAGAATCCATACTTGGTTTGAATAAATTCTGTAAAATTGATGTCATTACAAAGGTCTTTAAATTTCACTGTAACTATTAGTTTTATTATTACAGTTAATACATCTTATCTTTAGTTTCTTAAATATTGTAAAGTAACTAGCCATTAAATTGTTATTTTCCATAAATTGCTAAACTGAAATTGCTGGAGAATATCTTCTATTGCTCAACATTTTTCACTTTGTTTTGACATAATAGTCTGAAGTGGTTGTGACTCCAGTAATCCTTTACTCCAGTCTAGCTGACATTTGAACACCATTATTTGACTGGAGAGACTTAAATCTTCATCCCACTCAAATCCATCTATTGTGCTCACTAATTAAAAGCTCCATGTGGTTCATCTTTGGCAGATTGTGTTTAGGAGTCTTCTAAGAGATATGAGTAACAAATGAACAAATATTCTAGCAAAACCACTTATATTTTCCTCTTATTATTGTAATTCACATGGCTATTAAATGTTTCTCTCAATGATAGATGAGAGAGAGAGGATATGATTGATATGATATGATATATGACATATGTGAAAGACATTCTTGTACTTCACTAAGAGACCAGATTTTTATAGTTACAGAGCCGTGGAGTAATGTTGACCATGTTAAACAGCTGAAGTATAATATGCCAATGTATCATTCCAGCATAATGCATCATGATCACGTGGGTAGACAGATTTATGAGTTCACAGGCATGTATGTATGTGTCTCTTTCATATTTAAAATGACAAACTGCGTAATGAAATCAGCCCCGTGCTTTCCATCACTGTGCATTAAAGAATGGGCAATGTGTGAAATATCCCCCACCCCCAAGAAAACAATAGAAAGATAACACACTGCAGAGCCATTCAGATATTCAAACACTACAATAGACTGTTAGAAGAGGGCACTGGAAGGGATGTCAGCCTAGAATCTCATGGAACATTCAACAAAGCATAAGAATGGAACATAAGAATAGTAGGAGTTGCAGAGCGCAACAAGGCCGATTTTAAAAAGCAAAGGAGGATAATGGCATCTAGAATGTACATAGTTAATTACATATGGTATTTAACAGGAAAAAAGTGTTGAAGTTTTCAAAATAATAATTAAAAACACCCTTCCTTCCTTCCTTCCTTCCTTCCTTCTTCAAAAAGCGCGTGCAGTGGTCAGGACTAACAACTGCCAGAAGTCCAAGGTAAATTTTCCTAAGAAAAATTAATGTTTCCACTCATTCATTCTTCCACTCCATTTCTGACATCACAAACTTATTTCTGATGGGTCTGTACATGAGATCTGATTGAAAAAGGCAGGACCATAGAGATACCCAACTTGTTTCCCCACATTTAGTCATTTAAAAGACAATAAGAAGAAATTTCTCCTCAGCTTTATCAGAAGAGGCAAGCAAACTGCACATGTCTGGCTCTAAGCCCCCTTAATTCTTCAGCACCCTATTTGGGGTGGTTCCCAAACAATTATTTTCAGCAATCTTCCACTTGTCTGTAAGCTAATACTGGCGAACCAACAATACCACTTCCATAGCCAATCGCTGTCTAGGTCTGCTTTAGCCCTTTTAGCCATCACCTCCATTTCTAATCTTTTGCTGCTCAAGCTTTTCTTTCCCAGAGTCCTTTCTGATGGTATTTCACTCCACCTCTCATGCCAGTGTGGCATCCGACATTGGTCCAGTCCATCTGCAGCTCCTCTTTCTCCTATGACAGCTTTCCTATGAGAAGCTAAACTAAACATACATACTCTCAGCCCTTTATCGGCAAAGTGAGTACAGTCTGTTTTATTTGGGTGTCTGCTGCAAAGATGCATGAATATGTGAAGAACCAGCGGGATGCTTTGGCAGAGAGCTGGCTCATCACAATTTTGTTTTACAGTTTTTTTTTTATCTGTGTGGAGAAAAAAAAAGGGGGAGGAAGGGTGGAATTTGTCACATTTCTCTCACACATATCTTTCCCCAGAATTAATAGATTTGGACTTGATAAATTTTGCATATTAAAATGAACCAATTCTCTTGTGCTAATTCTATATTGTTGAGATCTTTTATATGGCTGTCATTGGGGGAATCATTTGGAGAACAGAGAAGTAGAATCTAAATAAGGTACAGACATAAACATCACATGATCCAGTTGTTTTTGATGCTGTATGCTTATGTGTGAGAGAAAGCTGGCTTAGCATTCAATTCTCTACCTGCAGTCTAAAGTAGCAGAGTCCAACAAAGACTTAGAACATTTCCGTATGCGCAAATTCTCTCTACAAATGGTTTTCCCCTCTTTTACCCCAATCCAACTACTTAGCCCTACATGTAGGGGTATATGTTCTCCTACACTCTCACAGTGAATGGATGTTTGTAGATCTTTTCTCAATTAATGTAAATTGACCCTTTGGCTAAATAAGGAGGGGTAGGTGTAATTAAAACCATCTCTCTTATTTTCACATTCTTCCCATAGCCGAGATGCTTTGTGGGTTTCCTGTAAACAAAAGCCAGGACAATAGTCTGGCTGATCAAAGTATTGAACCCAGATGAGATTTGATTTAAAATGTTTCCTCAGTTGATGGGCAATTCCAAAGAGCTCACTATTTTAATTTCACTTCTCCAGTGAGTCAACAGGGATTATTTTTAGGTAATGCATGTAAAAAAGCATCTTCCTGCTTTGCAGATCAACTATTTTACAACTCCTACAAAAGTGAAAAGAATTGTCTCTTAGGAATTGAAAGAAATGATCACAGAAGACATGAGGAGTAGCTGCAAGCTGTTACTGTTTTCACCAGAATGAAAAGCAGTGTTGTGCCACAAATTGTGTCCCTTTGGGGCATGCATGTGATGCGTAAGGAAAGGGGTTGGGCTTGTGCAACAGTGCTGCTTATGTCAAGCCTCCCCACAAAAGAGGTGTATGAACAAGTAATGGAAAAACAGAATAATGGAAGGGACTTCGAAGATCTTCTAATGCAACCCTCTGCTCAATCACGAAACTCTATACCATTTCAGACAAGTGATTGTCCAATCTTTTATTTAAAACCTCCAATGATGGAGTATCCACAACTTCTGAAGGCAAGCCATTCCACTGATTTAACTGTTCTAATTATCAGGACATTTCTCCTTATTTCTAGGTTGCTTCTCTCCTTGATTAGTTTGCATCCATTGCTTCTTGTCCTGCCTTCAGGTGCTTTGGAGAATAGGCTGACTTTCTTTTCTTTGTGGCAGCCCCTGAGATATTGGAACACTGCTGTCATGTCACCCCCTAGTTCTTCTTTTCACTAGAGGATACATACCCAATTCCTGCAATTGCCTTTCATATGTTTTAACCTCCAGTCCCCTAATCATTTTTGTTGTTCTTCTCTGCACTCTTTCCTTAGCATCTCAACATTGTTTTTATCATTCATTCATTCATTGGCATTCATTCATGAGATCCACTCCGTGTCTCAAAGAGGAGAGAGAGCACAACACTTCTTGATCCAAATCTTTTGTCTTCTGCTATTCTTAGAGAGAGAACAGGCAGTATGTTTGCTCAAAAATGGTAGGAATAAATTAGTCACTTTTAAAACAAACATTGCTTGAAGTAATTTTGGATGCTTCGTTGGCTTTTTTTTTTTTAAAAGCCCATAGACTATTAAGAATAAAAATAGTCTTGCTGGATCAGACCAAGATCCATCTTAATCAGTATACTGTTTCTCGCAATTAAGTACTATATGTCTTTGGGATACTTGTGAGCAGGAAGTGATTCTACCATTGTTCCCCTTTGCCCCAATCCCAAACTATCATTGAATCTTCAACAGAGGTGAAATTCAACAAGTTCTAGCCTATTCGCTAGAACCAGTAGTAAATTTTCTAAGCAGTTCAAAGAACCGGTTGTTAGAAGAAATCTTCCCCTCCACTTTACAGGGTTAATCCACTCAGCCACGCCCACCAAGCCACACCCACAGAACCAGTAGTAAAAAGAATTGAATTCCACCACTTATCTTCAATACTGGTAGCCCTTTACACTATACTTCTATCTTATGTCAACTTCTGTCTTTAATAAATTCCAGCCTCGTTGTCCCAGAACTCCTGAGACATTGTCTGACGCAATGGATTCACAGTATGAGAGAGGAACAGTAAATTTAGAAAGTCATCCCCTTTAGTCCATTTGATGTGTGTAATACAAGCCCTTCTAATAATGTCTAGGTTTAATGTGTTCTAGTTTGCTTGACTACAAGCCGTAGGTAGTTTCCCCCATTGAGCCTTTTCTATACTATATATATCCTGGAGCTGGTATAATAAAGGAGCTATGCTGATGTGGACTTGAGAGTATTGTTTATGGTCAACTTTTCTGTTCTCATTTCTCACAGTGCCAGATGCTGATAGTGAGGCTATGCTGAAGTGCCTACTCATTGAGAAAAACAGATTATAGCATAAAGTTCTTAAGAGAATTAAAACACAGGGAATGAAGCCTTCTTTTAGACTTTGTATCATTGCAATAAGCCTGAACAATAGAGATTTCAATGATCTTGCATAAAATCCTAAATATAGCAATATATGAGTGAGATTTCAGTGATGTTAAACTTTTCATTTTGCAGAGCTTAAGGGGAAAATTGTGGAAATCTACTGAATACCCTACCCTATGAGCAGTTCATTCTTGACTTTTGCTCTATGCAATATAACTGCTATGAAAATGAGAATCATGTTGCTTTTGTTGATTTATTGTACAAAACCTTGTTTACTTTGCACATAATCTTTCCCTTTGGATTCTTGAAAACAACAGTTTCCCAACCCTTTTCAAGGTGCAACGGAATATGGTTAGCATTCAACAGAAATGTAATTAGCAAGATGCAGGCAGTAGCTTATTGCAAGATATATTGAACTGAAGCTGCCATTTTCTCCCTATGGAGATTTGTACGTTTAAATTGGGTATATAAGTGAATATTGCCAGTAATGTTTCCTTCGAAAGCTTAATCTTGTTTTCTAATGTGGCAGCACATTTTGACCTATTTATCACTAAGAATGAGCCCGGCTAAAACTAATGAGCAGATTATTTTAAGTCTGTGGAAAAACTGTAAATAGCAATAAATAAAAATGGCATTTCTGCGACAATTACATTATGGCCAAAAAGAAGTATTGCACAAGAACAAGTGAACCAATGGACACTTATTAATAAATGAACACTTTGTACACTTCTTATTGTGCTCTGCTATTTCTCAACTATGTTTACAAAGAAGCTGGAGACATGGCCTTTTTAAATAGGAAGATATTTATGTTTCAACTTTGTATGTTAACCAGTTTTAATTTCTGCTTCCAAACAATGTTACAGGCAGACTGCTTTTAGTAAAGTCATTTTTTGAACTTAGCTATTGGTAACTTCATGGCTAAATGTGTGTAGCTTAGGAGCACTGCTGACTGGTTTGTTCTGGCTTCTTGGATGGGGTTTTTGATTTTTTTTTAACTTTCCAATCCAGCCTTCAGTTTTTATAGTCTCTGCAGAAATCCAATCCATGTACTAACTAGCCCCAATTCTGCTTAGTTCTGAACCTAGGCATCTGCTAACAGCTAAGATGCTATTACTATTTGTGTTCAAAAACTAGCTTAGCCTAATAAGGATTCCAAATCAATGTATAGATGCTTACTCTGTTTTAATACACAACAAAAGCAACAATGTCTGTCTGTACTCTTTTATATTTCTATAAATAAAAAAACTGAATACCTGCAGCAGAGAGGATACTTACTTGTCTTAGTTTGGGTGGCTCCAGAATTGGTACTGACCTGTGTTGTAGTTGAACCACTTTCTCTTGCTGATGGAACATAAAGTAAGTTCCCTGGTGCCTGTAGATCATAGGCAAGTTCCTTATAGGAAGGAATCAATCTTTCAGAACCAGGCCTCAAGCCATTTGAGCTTTATAGACCCAAGCTAACACTCCGATCTAGCTTGGAAATAAACGACCTGTTATATTGTTAGTTCAGGTTGAGTGATGTATGGTCACTGAAGTACACACTTGGTAGTAATGGCTAATGTCTGGGAATTTTATTCAAAGGAAGCATCATACAAAATGCATTAAAGAAGCGTAGTCTTAGTCAGATAATTTGGCTTGAATCAGTGTGGCTTGATTAGTGATATGTTAATTAAGAAAAAACCCACAGCAACATGAACCAACAAAAAGTGATCATCCATATTTTGCTGCCAGTGGTCTCTTTCTTACATTTGTGAAAATTTGTGTATGGCCAAATGCAGGGGGAAGAAATCTTCTCCGTGAGATATGACAGATATTAGCAGATTTTTGCACTGAGAGATAGCTGTTCCTGATTCTTTGACGATGACTAATTGGTTACATTTAAGAAGGTTAGCTAAACACTGCTATTCAAAACAAAACGAAATGGATAGAATTATAACTAAGGAGCAGACAATACCAACACATTTAATTAAACACATCCAGTATTTTAAAAAGCAATAGTAGTTTATTTACAAGAAAAAAAAAATCAAGAGAGATTGCAAGCCTTGCTTTTAAAAAAACCTGTCTTAAGCAAACTCCCCAAACAGCCATTCACAGAAATCCCATCTTCCCAATTGCTTCAGTCAAGCAGGAAGTGCTACTTAATGTTAATATTTACCAAAACCTGTTCAGAAAACATTGCAAAGTTTCTAAGTGTATTTTAAATAGGGATAGTGGTACTATTCTTATAGCATGAATGACACAAACGTCATCTCTTTTAGTTAATAGACTCAATGTTGGACCTCCCCATATTCAGTATAGCCAAGAACTACAGTAGCATTTTTAAATAACCTTCTAGATGCTGCGGTGAGGACTTGGAGACACATCTCTTTTCTCTTTTTTTGTTCAAAGTACAATAAGTTTTTTTTTTAATGCTCATCATGGCATACTTCCTTTTCCAATCCCCAGATGTGAAGTTGGCACTCATTATACTCTTGTTCAGAAAGGCTGTCAAAATTCCTACACTGGAAAGAAAGATTGAAGAACAATCATGATTCAAGATATTTACATAATCATGACTGACTACTTGGAACCCCTTTCATGTTCTTGGAAATTTTGTGTAGAAATTTATACAGATATTTATTGAGTCAATAAATGTCTTTGTGTCTTTAATGGAAAAAACGGTCATATTATCACACAGGATTACATTCTGGGTCATGAAATATTCTTAGTAATTGGCCATAAATAGCAAATTCCACAAGACAAATTTCTGAAAATGTTGGACTATGTTCAATCTATGTCAATTAAGCCCCATTTATTTATCCAACGTAATGAAGAAATTGGAACAAATCTGCTAAACCTCTTTTTCCAAACAGAGGCCAAAGAGCTTTTGAGAAGAAAAATGTTGTCACACATCTATGAACTGAAAAATAAAATAGTGATTTATTTTTTTTTACTTTTGAGCAAAAAGAAAAATTTTAAGGATCATGGCAAATGGTATTTGGTCTGCAAAGTTATCTTATGCTAGAGAATGATTTTGACTATTTAAAAAGGATAAAACTCCGGCATGTAAAGCAAAATTCAAAATGTCTTTGTCTTCTTCAGCCAAAATTAATGCTGTGAGAGAAAAGTTAAGATTTAGACTGGAAAATGACAGAGGACAATATGGACATGTTCCCAAATATTGTTGCAACAAACGACAGTGAGGTCATGCCACAAACTGCTGAGCATCTTGAAGAATTGGAAAAGAAAATTCAGTACTGTTTTCCAAATATATCTGCCTAAAATTGACGTTGAAAAATCCCTTTATGAAGCAAAATCAAACCAATTCCATCTTAATCTCACACAGTTGAAGGAATGAATGGATATACCCTTACCCAACAACCTCACCTTGAAATTTAATTGGAATTTATGGGGAAAGTTCTTGATAATTTTTGGATAAAGGTGAAGAATGAATGCTCTCAAATATCAAAAAGGCTCTGGTAATTCTCATGTAATTTTCAACATATTATCTGTGCAACTTACGTAGATAATAAGTTATGACACATAACCATATAAACTGAGAAAAGTCATATATTACAGATGGTTGAGGAACAAATGTCAGTGTGTATCTACAATATTTCTCCTAATATCAAAAGGCCTTATAAATCAAATTAATCCCTAGTATCCATCAGTCTAAATTAAAAAAAAAGAAAACAATCATGATAAATTTCAGTGTGTTTAGTTATTTCACATTATTTAAAATTAGAAATACACTGGTAATGCAGTAAATATAGTAATTAAAGCAATTTGAAAGCTGCCAATTTTTCCTCTCATTTTATTGTACTGCCACAAAGATTTTCTGAAAATAAATACTTTCTGTTCTCTTAAGATTCTCACAGATTCCATTTCATCCAGCAATTCAATTTATAGCTTCAGTATGCATTCTTGATGCAACCATATTTGTAAAAAATGGAAAAGAGTATTATAAGGAATCGTCAGAAAAGGTGAAGAACTACTGGTCTCAAATTTTTCTCACAATGAATTCAATTTTTCAATTTCAAATTTATTGGTCACATACACAGTCATACATGGTACAATATGCAGTGAAATGCTTATGCAACCGC
>JAEANM010019742.1:0-12284 GCA_017656035.1 Myanophis thanlyinensis | reverse complement strand
CATCCACCAATGCGACCAAGGCTGTCTCCGTGCTAAAGCCAGGCCTGAAACCCGATTGGAGGGGATCTAAATACAATATGTCTATATATGTACAATTAAAACATAAATTATTAAAATCAGCATTAAAACATAAGGACACATGGGGAGGGTGGAGGTGGAGTAGAGGGAGGTGAGATCTGTTATCTAGCATGCATGAGCTACAGTATCTGTTTCCTCAACATTTTCAAAACCTAGCTTGAACCTCTGGCATAGCCCTCTTTGTATAGGGCTCTAATCTGTATTAGATAATTCTAAGCATTATTTTGCTGGCATATAAAATTAAAAATATTTTGTTGTAACTTGTACACTCTGTTAAGTCTCTTTTCTTTGTTGGGATCTACACACTGTCCTCTTGTCACTGTTGGTTTATATGAATACGGCTTAGACTGTTGCATGTACTTCTTATGTGGTTTTGTAAACTATGATTTCTGTTTATCACAGTGTGTGAAACATGTCAGCGGAGATTATTTAATAAACCATAACTAAGCCAAAGTTTAGTGCAATTGTAAATATGCCCCATGTCTCTAATGTGTGAAAACCTCCCATGTTTTCACTCCTGGTGATTTAATGGCAAGGTAAATTAACTCTAAAGGAAGGCTAAAATTACTATTATTGAGATGGGCTGTAATAACAGAGCCTTGCAATTTTGATTGTGTTGTAGCTCCTCTGCTCCTTGTACTTCAATGAATCTTGATAATATTCAGAAGTTTGAACTGCTTCTGAATATTATCAAGTCTTAAAACATGGTTCAGGCTCTTTTGCCTAGGACATGGTTCCTGCATATTTCCCTCAAAGTCATCTTCTTTACTCTCTGCAATAGGCACCTAAAATAATTGATTTTGAATAAGCCGAAAGAAAGTAAGTAGATTCTTTAGGGACTAGATGTCTTATCAGACTTCTGTTCTCAAAAGTAAGATGACCAGTATTGCAAACTGTTGCATACTTAGTTGAGGGGAGGCTGAGGTACCATTTCCTTTTTTCATCTCAAGCACCACAAGCAGCAAAGTATTTTGGATGCATCTACATCCTTATAAAACATTACTATACTTTGGGCAACATTAATGCTCTGCCAATATAGACGTTTGCTTTATTAACATTCTCAAGACTGAGCATTGTGGTTTTTTCTTTCTTTCTTAAAAATATTACAGCATGATCCTTTTTAGAAAAAAAAGGATCAGAGTTTCACTGATTGGAGAAATCAGGATTAAGAAATTAATCCGTGGCACAGTTAAATCTATATAAATAAATATATTTATAAATAAATGTAAAGTTATATTTTATTATAAGGTAATATATGCTAAATTTTATTTTAAGATCTTATGATTAGTCATAAAAATAACTATTGAATCACGTAGTTCCCACCAAGAGTATTGTTAATGCAAGTGGCTATTAGAGATTTTGGCCAAATCAAATACTCCTCCCTTGGATGTCAGTGAGAAAGCAAAGAGAAAGAGAGAACTTTTATCTCCATCGTGACACCTTGGAAAGTTTTGTCTAAGGCTGGCTTCTGCAAGAGATACATTCTTAACTAAGACTGTGATCCTATATATCCATGATGGCGAACCTATGGCATGGGTGCCACAGGTGGCATGTAGAGCCATCTTGCTGGGCACACAAGCTGTTGGCCAACTTACCTCAGGCTGAGCATGCACATGCGAATGCACATGCATGAATGCACGATTGCAGAGACCCAGCTGGTCTTCGGGCCTCCGCTGTGCATGTGTGTGATTGCAGCAGGAAATCCAGCTGATCTTCGGAGCTCTCCTCGGCATGCACACGCGATTGCTCATGTGAGTGTGAATGCCTGCATGCAGCGCACATGCATTGCAAGTGCAAAAACTGCATGAGTGCACAGATGGTGCAGTTGCACATACAGTACACATGGAGGAGCCACACACAAGTGCGCATGGCACGTGCAAAAGCATGTACTTTTGGGCACTCAGTAAGTAAAAGGTTCGCCACCACTGCTATATATTATTAATTGAAATTGCTTACTGAGATACACTGTATGGTAGGTAGGTGGCCTGTGCAATTCTAATTTTCCTGTATCATTTTCTGTCATATAATTTCTATGCACCTATTGGGAAGTTAAACCCCAGCTTTGAGAATACACATTCCTTCAGAATAGGCAAACACGGACAGGACTGTAAACTGGGGTTATCATCCAAATATTTAGCTAAGGAATACATTTTTCAATCACCATCGGGGTTCAAAAAAAATCTAAGGAAACCTTCCCTTTTAAGGGAATATTTTAAATCTTCAGTGAAGACCACATTCCCAAGAAAATAGATTAACTCAGCTGGGAGAAATCAGAGCTCTTTCCTGACAGCCATTTTGTAATGAAAGGGAATTGTTTTCATGATACTATAAGCCAAAGCAGCTTTTCTAAGATTGACATGAGGACCCTGTTGCAGGCGCCATCTTCCACTCCCCCCACCCTGACCAGGAAAGAAGGCTGCCCAGAATGAGAAAAGCTCCCTGAGCATATGGTCTCGCCTAAATCGCCCATGGATGCTTGAGAAGCTCGCTGATGTCATGCTAGTCCAGTCCCCCTGGACCTTGCATGGAAGAGCCTTTTCCCACAGGCCCAACTGCTTGTGCACACAATCCTCTTAGGGGACATTAAAAAGCTTCTGCTCTCGTTTCCTAAACTGGTGTAACCCAGATGTGTTAGGATGGGTGGGCTGCGGGGAGTTAGTGGCCCACCCATCTGGCGCCCCAAATTGAAGGAAGCTTCTTTTGCTTCCCTTCTGCCAGCCTGTGGGACGATTCGGGGATGCGGCTAGCTCAACACGGCTCCCTCACCCTCTCCTCTTACCTGTAGTAACGATCATCCTTGTAAGGGGTGAGATCCTCTTTGATCTCCTTGTAGGTCTCTTTGATCCTTTGGTAAATGTGCTTGAGCTCGCCGCAGAGCGGGTTTTCAAAAGCGGGGTAATCGGCCTCCATCCCGCACCCTAATATTAGAAAGCTCTCTTGCTCCAGCCCCTTGACGTCGGTCCCTTCCTTCGCTCAGCCATGAAGCCCCCTTATTCCTGTGCTCCCCAAAGCTCTCCGGGCTGCCGATGGGGCCATCGAAGGCCACAGAGACGATCCGGGAAACTAGCGCTGGAATAAATCCGCCTCCCTCTGAGCTTCTCCCTCTGCCCCGGTCGCTGCTTCTTGCCGAGCAGAGCGCCGCCCCTGGCGCGGAAAGGAGTTTCGTGGAAAGCCTACGCTCGGCGGGACCTCGAATTGTGAGCTGCGGGGAGAGGGACTTTTGAAAGGCGGACGAGTGGAAACAAGGCTGATAAAAAGGCGGCGATAACTGAACCGGAAAAAAAAAAGTGCTAACCTTTCGCTCTTTCTTTCAACCTTTGAAAGCCTTAGGATTCCCGAACCGGGCAGAATTATGGAGGGAGGGAAATCAGCACCAAGGATAGCGCCGAAGAATCCTGCCTCAAGGCGGACGCAACGGACTTCCCTGGGCCTTAAGAGTCAAGGGGAGGACGCCTTTATTTGCCCCCACCCCACATCCATCCCTTGAAGCAGGAGTCTCCAACCTTGGCAGCTTTAAGACTTGTGGACTTCAACTCCCAGAATTCCTCAGCCAGCTTTGCTTTGCCTTGAAATACAGCCACAAGAGAATTAACCTCCCATCGCAGTCAGCCTTGTTGATGGTTTTGTGTTTGTTCTTCAGTCCTTGCTGGTTTTATCCAAAGTAGTGCAGTTTCTGCTGTTACTGGGTTAGGGCCTTATTGCAATTTTCCAGAATTTTAGCTGTAAAGTCTGTAGCTCAGTTGTTGACTAGGATTGACAGGTTAATTAGATATGTACCGTCTCTTGCCAGTTACATCTACTCGACCCACTAAACTAGAGTAAGGAAGCAAGGAATATTGTGGGACCCAGAAAAAGGGCCTTCTCTGTGGTGGCTTCCTCTCTCTGGAACATCATTCCCCCAGAGATTAGAATAGTTCCCACTCTAACACTCTTTCAAAAGGCACTGAAGACCTGGTTCCAGAGGTGAAATTCAGCAGGTTCTAGCAGGTTTGCTAGAACTGGTAGTAAATTTTCTAAGCAGTTCGGAGAAGAAAAGTTAGAAGAAATCTCCTTTTGGTTTTTTCCACTTTACAGGGTTAATCCCGTCAGGAAGGCAAGAAAAAAAACATTCTGGGGTTTCTAGCCTATTCTTTATTGCCCTGCTTACAGAAACTGCCCACCCAGTCACATGACCCCCCCAGCCACACCCACCAAGCCACACCCACAGAACAGGTAGTAAAAAAAATTTGAATTCCACCATCTGGTTCTTCAATCTGGGGGAACCCAGAACAGGATGGAGCCCATTAAATGACTTGTGTGATATATTGTCACGGGGTGATGGGTGGTGGGCTATTACATTATTTTATTAATTTATTATCTTCTTTAATTAGTTTTATTTTTTATATATGATGTTTTTATATCCCTGTAAACTGCCTTGAGTCATCATGTGTGAATAGATAGTAATGTAAATTTTCTAATAAATAAATAAATGTAACATTAAGCTGGGCTCAACTCTTGGTGATTACCTGATCTAAGGGTCTCCCTCTCCACCCCTCTCCAACAATAATTTATAACCCTTCTGAGGGGGGTGCTATAATCTTGTTAGTAATCACTGACACCTCCTGCTTATTGTCTTCCATCCTTCTATTTTCTTTAACTCACCAAACACAATTGCTTTATTTTTAGATCTTCTCATATCTCATATCCAAAATATAGAAGCTTTTTGGCTTTCATTGCTTCAAGGAAGTGTGTGGGTGCACTTTTAAGTCCATCTGAACAAACCCATTTGAAAAGGCATCCAATATAGTTTTTCAGTATTATCTCCTAACGTCATTTGTTTTTAATAGATTGTCTCTGATTACTCTTTAGTATCACTACCCTGGCTATATATTTTCCTGTAATTTATAACTTAAATAATTTATTTTCTTAAAATCATTTTTGATTCTCATATTTTGATGCCATCTTCATTGACATTTTAAAATATATTTTCTTGCCATTTGTTACTTGACATGGGAAGGGAGTGTTCTATAATTATACCTTGTGGGATCTTTCCATAACTCCCTGATTTCCTTGCATTGGAAGATGAAGATAAGTTGCTCAATAAGAAGCAAAACCACATCAGAGATTATCTAGCTTCCAAAAAATTTAATAAGCAACACCTGGACAATTCTTACAGTTTCAAATCATCAAGGATATTAGGGCCACCAACCCAATCTCAATCATTGTAGACAGTCAAAAGTTGGAACAAATCACATTATTGAAGGGAAACCACTTAATGCTTTCTAGGTACCTTCTCCACAATCTATTACACAGAGCACATAACAGGAGAGGCAAATCAGGGCACAGTTCATCATTACAATGAAAATCAGATCTGAATGGAAGATTTTTTTAAAAAAATGAACCAATTATTTCAAAAGGCCCTTTAAAAATACCATAGGTGCAGCAATCAGAAATGTATCGATTTCTCTGCAGAACTGAGTGTCATGCAAGTTACGCATGTTTAGGAAACTTACATTATCTAAGCACATACTTTTGTAAAAACATGGAGAAAACTGAACCCCAAGATGAAGCAAAACAAAGAAAACAACCACGAAACCCGTTCCTCAAATAACAACACAAAAAGAAATAAAGCAAATAAATTCAAAAACATTTGTCAAAGTTAAAGTACCCGAATTATGCATTTTTATTAACAAATGCATTTTTTCAATAAAGACCACAGTGCCTCAACCAAACTATATCTCCATGCAATTCTGTAATACAAAAGTTGTATCTACAGAGAACAGCAAGTTTTAAAAATTCTTCACCACAAAGAAGAAGGGAAGAACAACCTGGGCAGGAGGAGGACACAGAGTGGAGAGAGAAAGAGACAGAGAGAGACAGAGAGAGAGGATAATTTGATTCTACTAACTCTCTAAAATATTTCAGTCAGGGATCAGCTGCATATAATGTATTTGTTTAGAAAACCCATACTGTATCTGTACTTAGAACTGAATCAGATTCTATTCCCTTTGCACTCCTGTATTATTTGGAAATAGTATGCAATGGCCCACAACTGCAACATGGAAAGTTGTCATTAAAATTATCTGTTTTAATGCTTCAGTTTTTCCAGTTGTATTTTGAAACATTTGTTTTGAAAAATTCTTGTTATACCATTGAATTTCTAACTAAGCTCTATCGCTATCACAAGCAAGGACCATCAGCTGAATGATTTCACTGGCTGCTTCTTAGTTTGAGTGCCTGCTAGACAGAAGTTTTGCTACAATCAGGAAAGACAACTTACAGTAGTACATTGGTCCTAAAGAGCTGGAAGGGACAGAAGAGGTAACAACCATTTCTCTTGTCTATCATATTCATTTCTGTCATAAGAGTCACCCAATACAAAAACTGATTCTGATGTTTTTTTCTTTCTTGAAATTTAGATGCATACAAGAGCTGGGTGTTTTTTTATGTGCGAAACCAAAATTTTTGAAAAGGACACACAAAATACTCTGCTGCTTCACTTGTCTATGATTACTTGCCATGCCATTAAAAATTTATTGGCCAACAAAGGTCTGTTTTTACATAAATACTGAAAAAAATCTTAACAGAGAAAATGAGCAATGGCCAACCTTGCAGGCATGTTACAATATATCTAAATCTCCCTAGGTAATTGGCAAAGGTGACCACTAATTGCATGCTTGATAATTATCTCACTGCTGGAATGATTCAATCAAGTTTAAAGGCATTTTCCCCAAACTCCCAAGGAATATCTTGTATATGCAGGTGTTCGTTATCAAAAAAGGAACAAGCAAGGGCAACACAGGTCTTAATATATATTTTACCGGTGCAGGATATTACAAATACTTTCTCTGAAGGGGGCAGGATTTATCTATTTTATATTTCATTTATGTGTATCCATCCTTTCTTATTGAAGATCCACATACAGTTACAGTATAGGATTCTTATCTAGGCAAGATTTAATTCAGCAATGCTTAGATTTATTAATGTTTGTATCAAGTGACTTCAAAACGTACCACTGAACCATCTTGTTAGTCAATCCGATGAGAGGGTTCTATTGTAATACTCATTACTCAATACAACTCATTGCTATAAATAAAATGATTCAAACTTAACTAGATTTTGAGTAAAGTCTTAAATCCAATGATGCATAGAATTACCAAAGTTGCTCAAAGAAGCCTAAGAATTAAAAGCTTAGTGCTGAAGGATTTCCTCTAGTATCGCCTTACCAATATTCCATTTTAAGTTATTTGGTCTTTCCAGTTTCACAAACACAACAAAAAACAGTAACACCAAAATACTTATAATTTTCGTACATTTTCAAAGACTTCCCTTCCAATAAAATGTTTATGGTAAAACTCATTCTATATTCTCATGGAAATGTATAAATACTATATAAAATATATGAAAAAGATACTTTTTCAGTTTTTTAACCATGCCTTTATTATTTGTATAAATAACCCAGAATGGCACATATCTAATATTCCTTCCTCCTTCTATTTTCCACATAACAACTCTGTGAGGAGAGTTGGGCTGAGAGTGGTGACTGGCCCAAAGTCACCCAGCCAGCTTTCATGTGTAATTCAAGAGTAGAACTCAGTCTCCTGTTTCTAATTTGGTGCCTTATCCACTACTAGACAAAATAAAGTGGAGGAAATTATCACGGATTTTATTGTAATGTTAGGTAGAGTAAGAAAGAAATTATAAGGCTTGAATCAGTCCAATAAAAACTACAAGGTGCCTTATATAAACCTGTGTTCCCTTTCAGGTACTTTATATGTAGTATTAAACCATTGCTGTTAATAATTTACTTTGCAAGAGTCATTTTTTTTCTTTCTTAAGCATCAACTCAAATAAGACTTAATATTCCTGCATTTGCTTTTCTTTATTCATTTGGAATGCAAGTTGGTAGTTTTCAGAGATTAGATTGGATCATAGTTAACATGTTCAGAACTCATTGTATATTTAAAACAAGTAGTCTGGTGAGCCCTTTTCTCATTAACTCCTAATGGTCTTATTTATCTATGGCATCAACTAGCACTGTAAGTCTGACTAACTGGATTTTGGCCTTCCTGCAAGCCCTAAGGGTTATGCTAGTTCAAAATTCCTATGGGACATTAACAAGTGAGTACTTTAAGTTATGCTGTATCGAAGCTTATATTTAGAACACCTATCAAGTACTGTGAATGAATGTAGAATGCAAATTTGTTGATCCTATCTTACACATGCCTAAAAACTGGCATCCAAAAATTGCACATTGGATACCTCCTATGGGAAAGAGAAAGCAAAGCCAGCGCCAAACACTTAAGGAAGATTTTAAGATTATTAATGTTTCTTGGGATGAAGATGTTGCGAATGTTCAAAATAGCTAGAAATAATTTACTGCCCAATGTACTCTGCACAGGACCTGATGATGATGATGACTCAAAATGTCAAATGCTGACACAAGCTCTGACCATGCCAATTCTTATTTCTGAGTTTTGTATATCTATTTATCTATCTATCTATCTATCATCTATGCATCCATCCATCCAATTTCTAAACCATCCATCTCCCTTAGGGAAGGGCTCTGGGCAGTGTATTTTTGTATTTTGTATGAAGCTGCATGTTTCCATGATGAAAGGTATATACTATCAAATCCCACAAGTCAAGATATTCAAGAGCCTTCAGAAATGGAGCAGCATATAAAATAATATATACATTACCAAGCTTTATATAAATAAAAATAATCATTTCCAATTAAAGGTTTCTTATAGCCCTAAACATCCTCAATTTCACACTGTAAATCAAATATACTGTAATTATATTTGTTTATTAGGCATTTCCTCAAACCATGGAGTGTTGGAGGCAATATCGAAATGCAGCAATGCTGAAGATGATTTCTTAGAGGGGGGATTGCCATTGTCAGTAAATCCAAATGAGAGGGTGTTAAAAATAGTCCCAGAATATAATGGCAAACTTTACTGTAAATGTCAGTTGTTAAATCTTTCTCAGCAATTTCTTCAGGGGCAAAATCAGTGTTTTTCTACCTTGGCATCTTATAAGATATATGAACTTCAATTCCCAGAAATTCCCAGCCAGCATGTTTGTTGGAGAATTCTTGAAGTCCACACATCATAAAATTGCTTAGGTTGGGAGACACTGCCTTAGATTGAGAATATTTAGACATGGAAAAAAGGAATTTATGCTATTTGGAGAATGGAAAACTGGTGGAGTTTGCCAAGGGGAGAAGGTTAAGTAAAAGAAATCAATTTTTATTTCTTGGGTGGCACTCCCAAAAGGTGCAAATAGCAGAGGAAGAGGAGTGATTGTTTGGGACAATTAAAACAAAACAGTATGTAACTCTTTGTTTTAGGCATAATGGATCACATGTACGTGGATCAAAAATCTCTGGTAATCTCAATGTCACTGCATTTCTGCCCTGTCAAAGCTTCTTTCCAACATATTTTTAATCTGTTCAAGTCATCAAAAGTTACCCATCTCTCCTCTGGAATTAAAACTGAGTAAGAATCCATCAGAGTGGAGCAGGGACAGCAAGATGAATTCTGTAGCTTTCTAATTGGACCATGTTTTTCATTCTTAACTGCTAGTCCTGCTTACGGATTGATATGATTTGGATTCCAATAGTGTTGGACACACTACAGGTTTCTGATTTACAGTCTGTCTAACCTCTATATTGTTTGTAAGGACTGACTTATTCTCCCCTCAAATAGGAGTGGAAAAAAATCCAGCGTTCAGGAAACAACTTGTTGCCAAATTGGTATTTTCCTATTAATAAAAATGTGTGTTGCAATTGGTGTTATTCAGTTATGAATTTAGAAAGATGGGCTTTCTACATTAGATATCATAAAAGGACATCTGGTAGATATAGGAAGAACTACAGTCTAAAATATTTTTACACGATTCAGAAGCCTTATTAAAAGATCTCTTGTCCAAGAACAACCATCACCTGATCTACAGACATCTAACAAAAATGTTACCATCTTGATTGGTCAGAACCAAGATTGCTGCTTCTTTTATCAGACTTATTTCTGAGCTTTGAGTAACTTGAGACATAACATTGAGCAGGCTAAACCTTTATTCTTCAAGAAAGTTATCTCTTTGGATTCTTTGCTCAAAGAATGCAGTTACTCTTAGGTCACGAAGAGCTGCTCCCTAGAATTAGACGATCTCTTCCCCAGAGATCTCTATCAGAAAGAGGAAATGGGCAAATGTTTCCCCTGGGTCAAGAAGAAGGGACAGAATGAGCCTAGGTACCTTCGGTTCCAATCCAAAAAAATCCAATTACCTTTGGACTGGAAATTCAAAAGAAAGGGGGGGAAGGCAAAGCTGTTGGTACATGGCCTGTATCTTGCAGGAAAAGACAAGGTTAGAGATGCTTTGAATCCACTGTATAGGGACCAGGCAGCTTCTTTGTTCTGCTTCTTTGTCTGATGAGTGGTTCCAATAAAGAAATATGCTTATTTCCCACCCACCCCAAATATCTTTCCCCTTAGGACTCTGCAAATACTATGATTGTCTAGGGCTGAAAAGTACAATGTGGGAAGTTACCAATTTACACTTTTGTATTCTGTGATCATCCCATGTGGTTGCATTAGACAACGCAGCATCCTGAGAAATGTCCCTTTAGTATAGAACTATTATTTTTGCAATTTTAAGCCATTTTATTCTAAAATGGAAATAATAGCGGATGAAGCTGCAGAAGCTAGGGATAATGCAAGAAGTGAACGGCAATTTCAAAATTTCCCACCCTCTACTTATTCTTTTGTTAATAGAATTTGTCTCCACTAAATAATAAAAGAAGTCCACTTGTGTGCTTATGCTACAGCTGTGCAATTTAAAAATTTCTAGTTGTGGGAAATATGGGACATAACATTTGGATTATTTATGATCAAACTAGTTTCTGTATGCTTTTCTAGATAAAACTTCTGCATAAGATACCATCAAGAAAAAATCCAGAAAAATATTGTTGTTTTCCTGAAATCTGCAGCATTTCATGGAAGCTGTTTTGGTTTGCACACTCAAAGCCAAGAAAATAGGAATCTAATGATTTCATAAAGCAGACACACATACACCACCCTCTTAAAAGCATCTCTTTCGGAGTATCTGTCATAGGATTTGACACATTATAGACAATTTATCAAGGAGAAATAATATCTCTCGCTATTCAAAATTAAATAAAAATACTGTTACATTCTCCCTCTGCTTTGACTTCCAAATAATTCATTGGGGCACTGTCACTCCAGTTTATTGCCAAATGGTCATAGAAAAAGGAAATTTTCTCCACTTGTGGTTCCATTTTTCAATCAGCACAGATTCAGCTGGATATAAACCAAGAACCTTTTGATTTACAATTTAGCACCCATCCTTAGTGAAATTCATACCAAACAGCAAAAGAAGAGGGAATTTACTCCAGTGTAATACACCAGCTTTGATCCTATCCTGTTAGATATCGAGTCTTGCCCATAATAGTTCAACAGCGATCACATATTGTTTGGCTTGTTAACTATGTCAGCTTAACTTCCTCCAGTGAAACCTTAAGACCATCCCTTTCTACAGTCTGCTTATGTGCATCCATTCTTAAATCTTAGCCAAATGTAGCTAAATCTAGTTACCTTTAGTTAATCCTAGCTAAATGTACCTACCCCAGTCCAAGTGCTGGATCCTGATCTGATTTTGGTTTGCTCAAAACACCAATCTGACTTGTTGCCTATGATTCACAAAAAGTGCTCCAGTTTTTGCCAGTAGTCTTCTACAATGTGGTGGAACTCCAATTGCTCAAAAGTTACATTTTTATTTATTTAGTTTGTAAACGTTGTTAAGTGAGGACCAGAAGATGTAGCTCTTACTTAAATGCCACACCAAGTCATATGTATCCTACATTCATACAAAAATCAATACAAATATTTCAAAACAACATGTATCTGCATGCCTCATTCCCTGGCTTCCCCCCTCCCGCCCCCTAGTTTTTACTGTCTGGTACAGACTCATAATCCAGATCACAGATCACAATGAAAAGGAAAGGGGGGAAAAAAACCCACTAGCTTCTTCAACACAGCATCTTTTGCAAACTACCCCCAAAGTAACAGCTTTTCTTTTGAAGAACGTTTTAGAAATTAGATATGGATTTCCAACAAATCTCCATCATGCCTACAGAGCTCAGCTATCTGGGAAGAAACACATGTCTTCAAGTATATTATAGCCTTCTTGTTCTTTTTTTTTTTTTGCTG
>JAEANM010019741.1:0-12284 GCA_017656035.1 Myanophis thanlyinensis | reverse complement strand
TAAGCATTTCACTGCATATCATACCATGTATGACTGTGTATGTGACCAATAAATTTGAAATTGAATTGAAATTGAAAGTGAGAGTGACAGCTTTTTGGTCAAACTTATTTGTTAGTGACAGAGGGAAAGCCCCATCCCTAGCTAAAAATTAAACTAGAATTGGGGTAAGCATGAGGGTTGGGATTAGGCTCCCTTGAAGTCAAAGCTGGAGAATGAAGTCAGGGGTTATATTCACAGAAAGTCTCTGAGGAAAGCGAGGCTTCTGTTTGGACTTATTTCTGGAGCACGGGAAAATGCATAGGAAAATGACATTATCGGTGATTATTAAACTAGGATTAGGGTTAGAGCTGGGTTAGACTTTGTTGGAGTCAGGGCTGAAAATCAACATTAGGGTTTGATTCGCAGAGATTCTGTTAGAAAAATTTAAGCTGAAAGCTATCTGTTTGGGCCTATTTCTGTACAGGAGCAAAATAAATAAAATCAGACACCCAATGAAAATTAAATTATAGTTAAAGATATGGTTAGGGTTAGGGCTTCCTGGATGTCAAAACCAAAAACTGACATAAAGGATACATTTATGCTAGGGATAGATTCTTAGAGGTTTTCTAAGGAAAGTGACAATGACATCTTTTCATTCTGACTTTTTTGTTCCATAGTAAAAAACATGGAAAAGTCCCATTGCCATTGAAAATGAAACTAGGGTTAGGTTTCTGGTTAGGGTTAGCATTTGGGGTTAGGTCTCCTAGAAGTCAATGCCAAAAACTGCTGTTAGGGATAGATTCTTAGAGATTCTATAGGTAAAGAGACATTGACAGTCTTTCACTCCCATTTCTTTTTGCTCCATGGAAAACTCCCAGAAAATAGGGTTAGGGTTGTGATTGTGGTTAGCTCTATCTGGAGTCACAGCTGAAAACTACAGAGGGAGATTCACAATCTCCCTCTGTAGAGATTGACAGCTTTTCATTCTGTGTTTCTTGTGCTCCACAGTAAAATCCATGGGAAAATCCCATTGCCGTGGGAAATGAAACTAGGGTTATAGTTAAGTTTTGGGTTAGGGTTAGAGTGAAGTTAGGATTATAGTTAGGGTTAAGGCTAGGGTTAGTTCTCTAGGGTTAGTGAGAGCCAAATACACATATCAGTGATAAATTCCAGTAGAGTCTCTAAGTAAAGTTGTGGTTACAGTTTTGTTTTTGGTTCATGGGAAAATGTCATTGCCATTGAAAATGAAACTTCAGTTATGGTTAGGGTACGGTTTCCTGTTAAGGTTAGGATTAGGGTTAGGGTTAGAGCTCCTTGGTGTCAAGGCTGAATACGGAAATCAGGGATAGATTATAAGAGATTTTTCTAAGTAAAGTAATGGTTACAACACTTACAATCTGGAACACACTATTTATATAAGCAGTGAAAATCAAGCCAGGCAGTAAAACTAACTAGAAATGGATTATTGCAGAATGATAAAGATTGGAGTTGTGTAGAGATCGGGGTTCAGAATGGAAAAGGAAATTTGCTCACACTTTTTCCTGACTAACCTCATGGCAGCAGCACAGAAAATATACATGTTTAATTAAAGGAAATATCGTAACTCATGTAGCCATGAATGTTTGAACACACTGTTACCCTTTGAAGCCCAGCTTTTGCACAGACCTAATAAAGAATGGAGTTGGTTAATTAGGTTGCTT
The DNA here is from genome assembly GCA_017656035.1 of Myanophis thanlyinensis. Taxonomy (NCBI): domain Eukaryota; kingdom Metazoa; phylum Chordata; class Lepidosauria; order Squamata; family Homalopsidae; genus Myanophis; species Myanophis thanlyinensis. The sequence continues at coordinate 10,605 of JAEANM010019741.1, read as the reverse complement.
ATGAAAGCTCGTGCAGCGTTCAAAGAATAGATGGGATGAAGCAAGAAGCCCATACATTAGGGCTACCAAACCAAGATTGCAACAATGCAGTTAGCCAAGAAAATAACCGCAAGAGATCTAACTCTTTTTTGCCATTCTTGTGGATATTCAGATTTTTGCAGTCCGCTTCTGGTAACCTTATGTAAATGGGAATCTGATCCTCCCGAGTCCTGGGAAGCTCCAGCATTTCAAATCGCAGAATGGGAGTTGGCTATTCGAGCTGTGCTGCAGCCACGCCAAAGCAATGTTGTTTATGTTGTTCGAGGAAGATGATATTGTGGAGAGCAATATCAATGCCAGATCGATACAAATGTCACATAGTGGGGGAGGGGGGAATCCATTGCTTTACCTTTAATATCCATATAGCTCTGTTTAGGTTATGTCTGGGCTGGGAGGAAATGAGACCCTACCTGCATCTTCTTAAAATATGCTATGCTTATACAGCAATTGCATATTGAATCTGTTAATCATTGACAATCACTGATACTTCCAGGGGTCAAGACTACTGCTCTTTCTTCGACTCTAAAGAACAAAGAAACAGCTGCAGCACTCATCTGAGAGAAAATTGCTCCCCTTTTTGTTCCAACATTTCTCCCAATAGCCACCAGACCCCTGCATTATGATTCAGAGGTTTTAAAAGCCCCGTAAAAGAACCAAAAAGCTTGTATAATATTTTAGAGAAAAAATTAACTAACCTTTCCTATTAATGTCAATGCGGATTCCCAGTCACAGTTCTTACAGAAACCTCTGATCATATGCTTGCCTGTGTACATGCTCTTTCTTAGTAATATCTGCATGCTAATGCCAACTGCTGCATCTTACACAGTGAACTTATTGTAAGCTGAGTAGTACCTGTAACAGGTTGCAAGGATGGAGGAGTGTTCTAACTCTCTTCTGAAAAAACACTAAGAGCATGTTCCAAAATGGTCCAAGTGATGTGTCACAAGCATAGAAGATGTATATAGACTGAAGCTAAAGGAACTAGGATGCACGAGCTTCATTTGATCTTCTGGGGTAGTGGGCCATGGGACAGATTTCCAAGTAATCCAATTTTGACTTTGTGAGTAGCAACACTTTATGCTGCCAAAGCCAAAATGGAATAGACAGAAAGTGACTATAACATTCCAACAAAGAATTAAAGCAGTAAAATGTTTGGCCATACACAATCAATTATTGGCAGAACCAATACAATGCAATACAACCGAGGAGGAAAGAAATAATGGAACATCACTGGCAGAATCTAGTTCTCATTCCCAGTTTAAATTGCCCTTCTGAGCAGCATGGGATTGGTACTAGTCCAGTTTTTTCAATACTTTTTCAAAAGAGCAGTACACCTGTATTTATAAAGATCCCACACAAGACTGACAAGCACTATGGGCTCTCAGTTTCTGGGGCAGAGGCTTCTGTGGGGACCAGATGTCTCTCCTACACCCTTTGAAGTGGCCATGGAGGATAAATTGCTGTGAAGGGATCTCTGCCTAGAGTGATTGATAGGAGTTTGGCAGATCCCAACCCCTGAACATGTTAGCAGCTGCAACACTGGATTCAGTTCTCCTGAGATGGATAGCCATATAAATGTGACAGATAGCCAAGTAGCCAGATGATAGCCAGCCAGCCGACTCGGGGCGGTGTACAACCAACTAAAACAGAAACTATACAATAAATATCAATTAAAACAAAATTAAAAGAATTAAATTGGAATATGGTTGATTCTGTCAAAATTAAAAATTATGAATTATAAAATTAAAACTGATTAATTTAAAACTCCAAATAATTGATGCTAGGACAGACTGGCCTGTTGGAACAAAAATGTCTTTAATGCACACCGGAAGGTCCGCAGGTCTGTGATGGTCCGGATCTCTGGGGGTAATTCATTCCAAAGGGAGGCTGCCCCCACAGAGAAGGCTTGAACCCTTGGGGCTGCCAGACGACAACATCCAGGCAATGGCACCCCAAGGAGGCCCACCCTGTGGGAACACAATAGATAGATAAATCAATAGAGCGATAGGTAGAGTGATAGATAGATGATAGATAGCCATGGATCAATAAAGCGATAGAATGATATATACATATATATAGAGAGAGATAGGTGTTTCCAAAGCATTTCTATGCCTTGAGTGGAGTTAATTCTGAGTTTTTGCTGTCCAACCCTTAACCACTCTGCAATTAATCCTATAGTCAATCCTACTTACTTGAAATAAGAACACTGAACTCAATAGAACGTAATTATATTCTAAACCACCCACAGTTATGTTGAGGTAAGTTAGGCAGCCTGTATATTTTATAAATCTATAATTATAAATTTATATTATTATTTATAAATGCATTCTAAAGAGATGCATAGAGAAGTAATTATTCATTTGCTACTTCTCTCATAATTTCAGTGATGATGATGATTGTTCTTATTTACAAAGTTAAAGTAGTGCCTAGGTTAAATGTCCCTCTCTCTTCCCCTCTGTCTTTGCCCGGCAGAATTTGAATTGAATAATCATCAAGGGTCAGAACTCATCTATCAGGTGGTTGTGTCCAGTTTGCTTGACTGTTGGAAGAGAACTGTGGTTTGACAATTGTGCTTGTGTTTTCACACTTATGCATTTTAGCTGCCATTGCATCAACTGGCCATGAGCAGAGGAGAGTTTGCTGATGAGAAAATTTTGCAAATTGAAATAACCAATTGAAGTCCCCAGAGCCGAATGCTTCCCTGCTTGCTCTTCTTTTCTGGCCACGCAGGGACTGAAAACCTGGAAGCAACGTTGCCTGGTGCAAAATACATGCAGAATTAAAGGTCAGAGATTAATTTTAAGGATTATTTTTTTTAGCAGCATCACTGCATTGGACTCAGACCAAAGTCTGCTCCTAGTCATCCAGGTTTTCCTTATTTCACCAGTTTATTTTAAGTGAGAAAAATTAACCAGATGCCTTTCTCACTGTATTGCAGATCACCCAGAATTGTGTCAATAGAGATGGCCTATTAGAATACATGCACATGTATCTAATTTATCATACAAGTTAAATAATTCTTAATTCTAGTTAGCCACCTGACTGGTTCTACTTCAAGCATGGTGTTTACACAGAAAGACAAGCAAGGTGCTTTGTCATTGGGTGTGATAGGGCTCCATTTTTATCAAAAGGGGAGCATAATTACAAACTAGGTTTATGTTCTTCTGCTGGATAAAGAGACTTCGTAGCCGTGACTAATTAGAACAAATGTGATATTACATCTATATGCAAGACTGTATTTCATTGACCTAAATGTAATTCCCTAAGAAAATAGAAGGAGACAGAAAAAGAAACAGATGCTTCCAAGCTTCAGCAAAATGTTGATAATGCTATTTGAGCACCTCCCTGCTGCTAGCAGTACAAAATCCAGGATGGGGAGAGGCAAGGAAGTGTCATGAATAACACAAGACAAATGAAATCATTTCAAATTCTTTCTCAAACCAGGTGACTATCAAGGCAAATCTTGGAAATGGACATTGAAATATTTGGCATTTTCACTAATGAATTAATATTTGATCAGCATCTGTATTATTCTTGTAAACTGAATCTAAAGTGTGTACTGACTGAAATTTCTGATGGTTATTAATATGGCTTTCTTACACCATTTAATCAACATTGACAACATTCCTATAATCAACATACAGAAGGCACAAGTATTATCTGAATCCTGTCTGCAAAAGTCAGTTACAACCCTAGCTTTCGGCAAGATATGCATCATGACATATTCATCAAAAGTGAGCAGGATATGGTTGGCATGGTCGGTAGTAGAAGGAAAGAAGCCCACCCAAAAACATAATGGCTAAATAACATCAAAGCCAACAACAGTCAGACAACTGAAATAAGTTGGAAAATGGGGAGACCTCTGATCCCTAGAATCACCAAGAATCAGACATGATTGAATGGATATCATCATCATCAAGGGATACAGCCCACCTATGTAACTACAGCCTGTCAGTATATAAGAATTCCTGAGCTGGAATAGGCATATCAACAGGTCAGCCAATGGGAACTATTTGGTAACTGAAACATAGTAGTTGCTGTGTGAGCCACAAGGGACAGCTAGGAGCCTGGGAGTGACTTAACTGTTCTGTATATAAGAGAGTTTGTTTTTCTTTGCCTGGATCTGTGTTGTACTTCCATTTTGTACTTGCTATTTTCTTCTTCTCTCTTCAACATTTGAAAAACCTGCATGGGTATTGAATACATGCATTGTATGTTATATTGTATATAAAGAAATTTCTTATATATAATTGAATCCTGCTAAATTATTTTATTGTGTGCTGGCTGGATTGCAACAAACTCTGACATAGCCCACCTATTTATTACGTATGGGTAGTGGGAATCTTTCAGTTCTGGTAATATGCTTTCATTTATCCTTTATTTCACTACCTCCTTCTGTTCTTTTGCTTGTTCATTTTTCTATTCCCTTCCATTCTCTGCTGCCTTCCTCTACCCTCTTGCCTGCATGACATTGAATATTTTTATGATTTTAATTTTGGGTGCTATCCACTTTCCATTTAAAATCAATCATGTACTTAGAAAGTTCTAAGTCCAAATACAGCAAATAGTGAAAACTGCAAGCATACCTGTAAGTCACTGTGAATAATCCAATATCTAAGTCTCTCTCCTTTTCTTACTAATCCTAATCTTTATTTTATGTGGATCTACATCTAAAATTGGAAACAGCTGACAGTTTTTCTTTTGCCATATCACTTAGGACAGTTAATTGTTTGGAGCACCCTGCTGTCAATAAAACTAAATATTGCAAGAGAGCACACTGAAGATAACTGCTCTATTGTCTGCATGCCGAGTGTAGGACTCCAGTGTGAACACAGAATAAGCACTTTTCTTCCTCTTCTTCTACCTCTTCCTCTTCCTCCTTGCTGGCCTTTCTCTTCCTCTTGGAGACTTAATCATTGAAGGTAACTGCACTTTCCATTCCAACATCACTGTTGAAATGTGAAATGTCTCCAGAAGCACTAGGTTGCTATTGCATTAATTCATACTTGAAGAACACTAAATCCTAATGGACCATAGTGAAGAAACCTGATGACTTTTAGAAGGCTTCCCTTTGACTCCCCCTCCCCCACTACTTCATCAAGGAAGAAGCCTGAACTTCATAGGACTATATTACAGAATTTGCGAATTGCAATACATTTGATGACAAGACTTATTAACATCTGCAGGAAGCAGGGGCATGTGAGACTAGGAAAAGTCAGCCCACAATGCTCTGTCAGCACTTCTATTATAATGTAGTTTATAACAGTCGGTTTCCTACCAGGCTTACAACAAGTGGTCCTCATTTAACAATCACTCATTCAGTGACTTGCAATAACACTGAATGACTGCTAGTTATAACTGGTCTTCAAAGCTCCAGCCGGCCCAACAGCCCTGTGGTCATGAGATTTCAATCTAGTTACTCAGCAACCAACCTGAATTTCTGACAGTGTCCGACACCTAGCAGGTGATTGTGATTTTTCAACCTTCCTTGTTGGCCTTTGACAAGTCAGAAACTGTGATCACACGAGATTAATGGACTCTGTGGTCCTTGCTTAACAACAATAACTGGTGATTGAAGGAACTGTTACAGCTAAGTGGTATGGACACGTGATGTTGCATTTTATGACCACATTGCTTAACAATGGTCATTCTCGCCTCAGATTACATTGTTAACCGAGGACTACTTATACAGGTAGTCCTCGAATTATGAACATAATGGAGCCTGCCAATTACATTTGTACCGAGGAGTCATTAGAGTGAATCACATCAAATGCACATGAAAGCACCCAGCTTTCGACCACACATTCGCTAATCGAATGTGCAAGTTGTTAAGTGCACATAAGGTGTCTTGAGAAGGGAAAGACCATGTGGGGGCCCAGTGATGGAACAGGCCGCTTAAGACCACCCAGGGCCTCCCCGACCCATTGAGATACTTCATGCAATTGCTTCCCCCCCTTTTGCTGTGCCAGGTCACTTACCTTGTGAAGATCTAGTGAGCTGTCTCCCCTCAGCCACTCAGCTGAGCAAGATCATGGCCCCCAGAAGCTTCCAGTCTCCACACAAAACATTGGCAAACTGGATGGATGCTTTGAGGGAGTGAAATCGCGTTGCCTCAAAGCGACCCATTGGCTTGCAAATGTGTTGCATGGAGACTGGAAGCTTCTGGAGACTGTGATGTCACAGGACTTTAAGCCACGAGATCAGGGAACCCAGAAGCTTCCAGTCTCGGTGCAAAATGTTTGCAAGCTGATGGGACGCGTTGAGGCAGCGTGATTTCACTCAAAGCGACCGGTCAGTTTGCTAATGTTTTGCACAGAGACTGAAAACTTCTGGGCACCATGATCTTGTGGGACTTCAGGCATCTATCCAGAGAAGGGTGGGCTGAAATCGCGTGAGATCATGGCACCCAGAACATTTCGGTCTTGGCGCACAAAAAGCATTTGCAAGCCAATCAGTTGCTGGAAGTGAAATTATCGCACTCTCAAAAAAACTGTGGCAGAGATGATCTTTGCAAGGTAAGTGACATGACAGGATGGGAGGAGGAAGCAATTGTGGGGAACAGATGTGAGGGGGGGATAGGTAGAGTGAATATTGCAGCATCTCTGTGATCATTTGTAAGAGTGAATGACTGCCTTGGTGCTGCAACATTTCTAATTTCGGGATTGCATTGTAAATACTTGGGAGGATTATCACATAATTTGGAATGGTCACTAAGTGAACTGTCATAAGAATTACCTGTATTCCTTTTTTCCTGTGCAATGTGCATTGTTATCTTTGTACATGTACCCAGTTTATATTGAACACTGGACTATTATTTGTCTTTGGTCAGAAATTTAGCATGGAACCATGCTGCCTGTGGAGTCAATGTTATCAACAGATATCATGTGGAGATCATCTCAGATTAAAAGGATTGGGAGGTTAAAGCAACCTCTTCAGTAAACCTCTTAAACATGCTGGCTCTTTCCTTCTGGGTCTTTCCCTACTTGCCCCTAGGTCTTTTAGACAAGCCTAAAGAAAAGGTGCATGCGTTGCCAAATTATCTCCCTTTTATACGCTACTACATTAATGGAGAGACTGAGACTATTTTAAGCTCTTTACTTATGATCAGAATTGGGGAAAACTAGCTTGTGGAAGACCGTTTATGAGAGAGGTCAAAGCAGGGGGCATGAAGTAGAAGAAAAAGTAGAACATAAAAGGGCAAAGAAATTAAATGTAAAAATTCTAAACTTGGAATGGAGCACCGTGACATAAAAATCCATGGGTCAACTGGCAGAGACTTCGTGTGATCCCTCTGAGATGTGGGCAAAGAGGTTGTGAAGAATCTTTGGGAAACTTTAACTAGACAATTAGAGAAAATTGTGGAACTACTTTTTTTTTACTGCTGAATGCCATCATGTAATAGCTCTGAACAATGACACTCTGTACCAGTGTTAGCTATTTTAAGATATGGGGATTTCAAATCCCAGAATTCCCCCACACACCTTAAAATGACTAAGGTTGAGAAACACTGTTCTTTATGCTACTATTTACATTAAGCCTTCTTGTTCATGGCCCATGAAATGTGATGCCAGTTGTTAATCCATACTTGGAATTCTTTAGTTGCTGATAGTCTGTTCTTCCTGCTGCTGCTTCATTGTCACTTGATTTGTAAGATGTTGTTTTCAATTGTCATATTGTTCTTCTATCAGTCACCTTGAGCAAATACTAAGTATGGTTTCTACATTAATGCCTCTTTTCAGAACCAGTGTAGCCGAAACAAAGGAATAATATAATATAGGATTGCTTGAAGAAAATATCACACAGGTTTTAAAATAAAGGCGATGCTTTTGCACTGAGTCTATAGGGAGTCTATAGGATAATGCCATAGGGGACAGTCTTTGGGGAGAAAAAGAGAGATAACCCGTGGCTTGATTTGCTCATCTACTTTATAAATACTCCTATCTATTGAAATTGCCAAAAACAAAAAACAGCAACTGCTATTGATGCAATTGCTTGAAGCATTATTGCAGTCATAACTTTTACTTGAGCAACTTAAAGAATGAATTTTCAAAGTGAAAATACCATTTTTTTTTCTTTGAGAATAAGAACAGATCATGAACCTGGCATAGAAAAAGTAAGCCTGTTAATTTTTATGACTTTGCAAAAAGGCCAGAAACTGCTGGGGATGGGGAGATAGATAGAAGCCCCAAAGCACCACAAGGCCTGAGCTGCTGGAGAAAAGGGGAAAAATCTCAAGAGCTGGGAACCAAGATGAAATGGGAATTATTTCCAGTGGGAAACCACAAATCCTTCAGGTCTAGAGGAAGTGCTGCTAAGAGAAAAAAAAAATATCTGGGGCAGAAGCAGAGCTGATAAATTACAGAATTATGACCAGTTTAGCTTTCTAAGGCTTCCATAAGCTCCATCACTACCGTACACTGTAAAAAGGTGACATTGATCTAAGCCCAGGACTTCCATTATGCGTGGAAGGGACTTACATTTTGTGCAACCTCTAGAATTTACTGCAAGTCTCCAAACATGTTTTGATTAGTGTTCTGTTAAATTTTCTTCCCATTTTAATTTGCTCCTTGTTTGTGATCTACTGTTTATTCTCAAACCAGAAGAAAGTTATGTTTTTGATATAAGGACTTTGAAGGAAACTTGGCTAGATAATGGATTTTTCTGAGTCATCTGATTGTGGCCCACACTCCCCTTGTTAATTATCACTCATTAAAAGTTGTCAGATGCTTCCTTCTTCTTTCTTAACTGTCCTTCTCTGCTTGCAATTACTTAACATGCAAAAATCCCATCTGCATAAAGCCTCTAGTGTGTCTGTGTGTGTGTCTGAGAGAGAGAGAGAGAGAATGTTATTATATTGTTAAATATAGTAGGACCACATTTAGCTGGTGTTTATTCAGCTGGTACCTTGTATAAACTTGGTGTAGCACAAGGTATTAATGAAATAGCAGATTTGATCTTCCTTTTCAGAGTTCCAGAAGTTGTAGCCACATTTGTGGAGGGCCCCATGGAGAGGAAAGTAGATTACATCATAGCAACTCACATGCTCCAACTTGAAATGTCCTTAGCTACATAGTTTTTATAATGCTTGTTCAGAAAACTCTTTTAAGAATTCATTCTTAAATCTACAGCACAGGTATCAAACTCATGCTGTCACGTGACATTTCACAATGTTTTTCCCATTCACTGAGCTGGGGTGGGTGTGGCCTGCGTGTGATGTATCTGGCCCGCAGGCCTCCAGTTTGACACCCCCAATCTACAAGATCTCTCTTTTGAAGTTGGCATGGCATAAACTACAAACAGATGGTGAGATTCAGGTTATGCTAGTCTCCTTTGAAGTCATATGAACTGGAGCAATATAGTCACATCATTAGGAACTAATGTAGGTAACTAATGAAAGGTATATGGGCACTTTTGACACAGTTCACACTAGCAACGCATGACCAGAAATCTTTTAGTGCAGAAGAGGTATAACAAATTGCTTTGCTTCCACCTGTAGATTCCCAATTTCCCAGTACTTTTCAAACTGTTTTCGGGCATTTCATAATCAGATGGTGACAGTATCCAGGTAGAAAGCAATAATGCTTTTATCCAAATGGAGGCTAATATTCCTGAAGAAACTGTGGCACTTCATGGAATATGTTCTCATCATACTATCATAAAGAATGATATCTGCTTGATTTTCTAGTACTTAAGAAAAAAACGAGAATAAGGGTAACCACTCCACATTTTAAACAGAAACATGAATTTTTATACTCTAGTCAATGAACAACTCAAGATTTTAAATCACAGTTGGGGCCTTCCTGGTTCCCATAACAACTTTAAATTCAATCACAGTTTCTTGAGTTTGGAAGTTACATGGATCAATTTATTGATTTAGATATTGATCTCGCTATCAAAATCTCTCAGAAGCCAAACATTTGGATTGGTTCCTCTAGAGTACAGGTGAATTTAACTTTTTAAGTGAGTTAAAAGTTAGGGTAATTCGTAAGCCCAAAGTACACTATGACTCATTCATGTCATTCACGTACCAGCAACCCATGTTTCTGATTGTACCTTAATTTCAGTCTTATGTTAAAAAAATTAGTGGCTAGATAATTGAAATGAGAAGTAAAAACTAGTAAAGTTATAATTAAATTTAGAAATAAGAGAGTATGAGATTATATAGACAAGATGGATGTATACAAATTTGATATGGAAAGGCATGATCTTATATGATATTATGATCATTTTTATTACTATATTTGTCAACCATAATTGTTACTTGGAGAGACATTTGTATACCTGACTACATATGATTTGATGAATGATGTATGATGTTATGTAAAAAATGGAAAATAAAAAAAACATTGATTTAAAAAAAAAGATAGATTATAAAAGTGAATCCTGTAACATGAACATAGCCTTCTGTTTTCAAGGTTGCTAAATACCCTAGGCAGTGCTTAGAAAACAAAGCTTTGTGTTGCCTTAGAGTTAACTGAGATAACTGGAAAAACAGATTCCTTTTTTCAATCTCCACCATTATTTCTGATGGGCAAAAGAAAGATGTCAAACCTAACACATGCATTC
>JAEANM010019740.1:0-10075 GCA_017656035.1 Myanophis thanlyinensis | reverse complement strand
CACACACACACACACACACATTTATTGTGTACTCCAAATATTTTGAAGAGTGAAAAACTTTGTCATTTTGTAACCTAAATTTAAAATCTTGAAAGTTGCATGTTCCTCCTGCACAGCAACTGGTCTAGTCATTTTTGTTGCCTTATTGTGTAATTTTTCCAGTTGCATAGTACTTTTTTGAAAGGTAGAAGCAGATGATTAACCAAACAATTCACTAAGCTAGTCATTATCACTTTGATTTCCTTCTTGTATATTTGAACATTTATTTTATTTTATTTATTTCAGTTTCAACAACACCCGTCTCAATCCAGTTGACTCTGGACAGTGAACTAAACTCACTATCCAGAGTCATTTATTGAGATGGGTGACTATAGAAAATAAACAAAAAGAAAGAAAGGAAGGAAGGAAGGAAGATTATCACAACAATTAAAACTTCAAAACACACAGTTACAAACAATTACATATGTTTTTGTTTTAACCAGACTAAAAAATATTGTGTCATTAATAATTCTCTCTACCTCCAGATTGTTCTTGAACAAATTAAGAGATATCCCATTGTTTATTCCCATTTGTGAGGATTGGTCGATTCTTTTTCTGTCATATTAGTCCTTAAACAGAGAAGAAGAAATTAAAGTTTAGATAGATAGATAGATAGATAGATAGATAAGGAATTATCTGGATAATGTAAAATAAAATTTGATTTAAAAATAGAAAGTGGTATAAATACTAAAAGACATAATAACAAAAAAGTAATTTGAAGCCAAGCTTTAAAAACAGTATGATAAGGTAAGCAGCATGGATGGGAACATCCTTTTTCTAAAATCACAATAATAAATGGTAACTAAATGGGAGAAACCCAAGCTTTGGCAAGAATGACTCTGGAAAACAAATTAATCATCTCTTTTCTAGTTAAAGTTTCTTTCACTTTCTCTGACCCTATGTGTTTTCTATTCCTGTTTAATTTTTGCAGGAAGTGACTTGGTACAAATGCCTTTAAGGCTGAATGAGGCCTTGCCAACAGCTATTGTATTTTTTTAATAGCAGATTCTTTCCGTTCAACTCAGCCCCTCTGTTAAAATATTCTTTTCATGGCTTCTTGGACTGAGTGAATTATAATACATGTATTCTTGCTATAGTACTTCTCATTGATTGCATTGACTGCGAAGAGCTGGGCTGATCAACAGCAAGCAAGCATAAGTGGTCCAGAATGCATGCAACAACTCGTTCATTAATTCTGACTGGTCTCAAAATAGTAAGAAGTGGTCAGGACTGTTTCTTCACTCAGTCTCTTTCTCTTCTTGTAATGTAGGGCTTCAGTCTTAATTCAAATTCAACCTAAGCAGTGAATAAAATTGTCACCTAATCACCTTTTTTCCTAATTTCATGCAAACCTCTCAAGGACAACTGCTGAAATAATTAGAGCAAAAAAGCAGGCTTATTTACATATTCATTATGTACCCCCTTGTTTCTAATCTTCCTTCTTCTCAAGACATGCCCTGATATATTTGCTGTACAAAACTTCATGATGTGTTTCTTCATATGATGGGAAGACACTAAAGATGCACGTTTGACACAATGCTTCTTAACAGTCTACTTGCAGTATTGTAAAAGCACTAGCTCAGTCCATGTAGGTGCTAGGCAAGTTTTAATTAGTCGGTGTATTCCCCTTATGACTGATTTATTCGTTAAGGTCTTCTTAGCTGTTTCCAATGAAGTTGAATGACATTGCAGTGCTAATTGAGTTCTGAGTTTGAAGATATTCTCTATTAACTCTGTCAGGTCCTTTGTTAATTTCCCTACAAGCCTAAGGTCTTTCCAACAAGAAAGGTCATTTGCTGCATTTTCTTCAAAGAAAGAAAGCAAGGGGAATGAGTAGTGCAGAATTACCTTGGAGAGGGGTCCTTTCTTCTTACAAGTTGTGGAGATTATTTGTACATAAAGACAGCTATACTTTCTTTGCATACTAGTCGAAAACATTTTGTACAAAGTTTTCTTACAATGAAATATTTTCATTTCCTGCAATTAAGTATTTTCAGCGAATTTTTTAAAAAGAATTTAATGCAAATAACAAATTATTTTTATTGTTGAATGCTCTGTGGATTTGTTTCTGTATTATCTTGTACACCCAGATTCTGGAACTTCCAATAATGCATTCAGTCCTTCTAGTCTTATCTGCGTTAATTGTTAAACATTTCTTTTAGTTTAGCTTGGCTTTGTTTATTTTGACTAAATATTTCTGACAGGGATGGCTCTAAAATTTTGTTTATTCGCTATTAAGTTTAATTTGCACTGTGCCACAAAATATAATACCAGACTGGATCTAAGATGAAACATTGATTCTTACACATGTCCATCCATTACACCAGTCAAATCGCATAGCTATGGAGAAAATTAACCTCATTTTGGGATAACTTGGACCAATTTTATTTATATTTGAGCAGGGATGTGATAATGTTCAGGAATAATAGTGGTAAATCTGTCTTCTCTAGATTAAATAACATAAAGAAGAAAAAATGTATGTGACCAAAATGTGATACAATATTTAGTTTTGTAGTGAATAGCGTAAGTATATGCACTAAGGTGTTCAGCTGTGTTAGGGCTATCAACAGGTTCATCAGAAGAGTCAACAGAGGTTATGCTGTAATACTTTTATGTTTGAATTATCAGACAAGACCTGCAGAAAAATATAGTCATATTTGGCTAGATACAATTATATCTCTTTGAAACCATTGCCTGTCAATTTGGGGACATCTGAGTTGGAGAAGATAAGTTTGTAGTCTACATCTCAAACTCCATCCAGATATAGATATTTTGAAATTTTGGATCCTTTGTTCTTGGGGTAGTGGATGGGGTAGGTTTAAAGATCAGAATGGATGCCTAGAAGCCTTTCCAAGATTTAATTCATTAGTGGAACCCCTTTAAAATCCTAAATTCTCCCCATCTTAAATAGATTTGTTCTGATTTGTGGATGATTTAAGGGATAAAAAAGTTCCTTCAGATTTTTCAAGATTGCTTGTTAACTTCTTCACAATCTTTAGAAAGAAAAAAAATGAAAATTTTGGCTCCCCCCCCCCCTACAATTGTGGTGTTATTTATAGTGTTATTTATCAATTGGTCTTTAAGACCCCCAAGTCCAAAAAAATTCTAAAGATCAGGAATTCTACTGGAATTTTATCAGCTGTTTTAATAACAATCTCATTCTTAGATTATCTAGCCAATATGCCATTATTCAAAACTTTGGGAGTTGGATGTGTTGTGGTTTGGATCTGAATAGAGGGTGACTGGTGAAACTTTCTTAAACTAGCTGAGCATTTTGGAATGGTTGGAGAGTGGCTACATGGTCCCAGGAAAAGATATATTTCAGTTAAGGAGGTACCAATATTGTGTCCACTTCCAAAGCACCACTATATATTTTCTTTAGCTTCTTTGTGGATATACTGACTCGTCTCCACTTCACATCATCTATTCAGCTTCAAATCTGAAGTGCCGCACATTCTCATTCATTGGATACCTCTCACAGACAAAAAAATGAATGCTGGTGATTGTGAAATACTAAAGACAGGATGAATAGGGAGGGAATGGAAAACTAGAGAAGGAAGGTGAATGGAGTAGCATATTCCTGAAAACACTATGAGTGGCTTTCTGAAACACTTAGCAGGATTCCAGGTTCCCACTTGTAAATAAGAAAAACAAAATATCTTTGACTTCTTTTTATTTTCATTAAGAATCCTACCTTATCTCTTTATCTGATAGGTGCATTTTATGAAATGGTTCAGAGCTTCTCTCGAGTGGAGGAAAATGTGCACATGGACTCCTACAGATATAGCCACAGATGGAAACGACATTCGGAATTGCTCAAATCAGTGGACACCAACAGAGCCAGCATAGGACAGGACTCCTCAGAACCTGGAGGTTTTACAGATCTACTTCCTGATGACACGCATGATAGCACTACGCAGATTGAGGTAGTCGGCTATTCTCTGTTGATGTTGTTGACTTCATATAGCTGCATAGTGAGCAATGATATAAAACCTCATTGTCAACCCCTCACAGCTTTCCCATAAAAGAAAGCTGTTTATCAGCCAGCAAGTACAGGTATTTCAAAACATTATATACCAGAGCAGGGAGCTGGCCTAATCAGATACTATCTTAAGGATGCATAGACAGTAGGTAATGCAATTCTAAGGGTGTAGCTTTTTTCATTACAACAGTATTCTCATCTCATCTGGTTAAGTTAGTTCACTTGTGCCATACAAAATCTGTGCATACAAACATTAACAAAGATACATAGAGAAAAGGAGGAAGACCCAAATAAACCAAAGTTTTGTGAATTCTATTTTCTTTCTATATGCCCAGTGAGTCAGAAAGAGCAGGTTAATGTGTGCAACTTACAAAAAACCCTGCGATGTACAACACATTTCTGTGCACCAACAAACTTTTGCTCTCATATTATATTCACTTTGTTCTGGTGCTGTATCCTTTTCTGAAGGCTTAACTCCAAAATAAAAAAATCTCACAAATATTTAAATCACTTCCATTATACTTATTATACAATCATGGACTTTCATATCTTAGAAATTCCAGAACAAATGGAACTTGAAGTAGCAACGTTTATATGCATTATGCTCTTGTGCATGCACATGCGTGTGTTTATTCATAATAAATGTCTTTTTATAATAACCAGTATTTACCCTATAGATTTAAACTCATCAGTAGTTCTACAAAGATAATTAATTTCAGCTGCTCTCTTTTCTCATATTTAATGTTTCTATGTAATGAGATTCACAAGAATCAACTACTTTACTATATTGCAACACAATGTAATATTATTTGGAAACACTATGAAAAGATAACCATTTCAAATTTCTGGTAACTCTTCTCCATTCCCTGACTTCATTATCATGGTTACTTTTCCTTTCTTATTTTTTGTTTCCAGTCATTATTAGAATCTTACAAAGAATAGTAATTACATTATGTTTGCTTAATGAAATGTGATGGTTTTTTTAAAGTTTTGAGAAAACACAATTATAATTTGTTCATCATTGGAATTGCTGCTTTGTAGCACCTAAATTAATTTCCTATCACCATGATGGTTTGGTTAATTCAGTTAATGAACTTATTTCTGATTCCATTTGCAATATCCAAAACTTTGCATTGTATTTTAACAAGCTATCTGCCAATGCTATACCTAAAACCATCTAGAGTAGTCAACTTAGAACCACACTTGGGACCAGAATGTATGCTGCTAACAAGGTGGTTGTTAAATGAATTGCCTCTCATTTTACAACTGTTGTCAAGTAAACCATGTAGTTGTTAAGCAAATCTTCTTTCATTGACTTTGCTTGTCACAAGCCAGTTGTGAAAGTTACATATCAACAGCCTAGGATGCTACAACTGTTATAAATATATGCCAGTTGCCAAGTACCTAAATTTTGATTATATGATGATGATAATGCTGCAAAATCTTGGGCTTTCTTATTCAATCTGCCTTTGGATTATGGATTCCTGTCTGGCCGCTCTAAAAGGGTCAATTTAGGTAATGATATCTCTTCAGCCCTTACTCTTAACACTGGTGCACCACAGGGTTGCGTGTTGAGTCCCTTACTCTATACCAGTGATGGCGAACCTTTTAGGCACTGAGTGCCCAAACTGTGCACACATGCATGCAAGCACATGTGCGTGGCCAAACTACAAGGCGCATGTGATGACAAATCTTTTAGGCACTGAGTGCCAAAACTGTGCACACATGCATGCAAATGTGTGCATGGCAGAGACCCAAAGACCAGCTGGCCAGTGGGAGGTGGGGCATCCCAACACTGGCAGCTTTGCAAGAGGTGAGATCTTTTTCTTCCATGAGGTTCTGTTTCATTGTTTGCAGGGAAACTTCTGTTTCCTTGCAAATGATGGCAAAAAACACCATGAAGAAATGTGGTGGAGCTGAGCTTGGGCAATGGCATGTGCCCACAGAGAGGGCTCTATGTGCCATCTCTGGCACACGTGCTATAGGTTTGCCACCACTGCTGTATACTCTTTATGTAAATGACTGCATTCCCACTCACACCAGTAATACTATTATTAAGTTTGCAGATGATACAACTGTGGTGGGACTCATCTCCGGAGGAGATGAATCGGCCTATCAAGATGACGTGGACTGGTTGCTTTCATTATGTGGAGACAATAACTTGGGCCTTAACACCAATAAGATCAAGGCGCTTATAGTGAACTATAGAAGGAATAGATCAGACATCCAGCCCTTGCTTATCAATGGAGACCGACTGGCGCAAGTGATCAGTTTTAAGTTTCTGAATGTTATCATAAAAGAGGACCGAACCTGGGGTGTTCACACTGCAGCACTGGTCAAAAGGGCCCAACAGAGATTATACTATCTGAGACTTCTCAGGAAACAATAACTAAATGAAAAACTGTTTGTGAACTGCTACCACTGCATCACAGAGAGTATTTTAATCTGCTCCTGTGTATGGTTTGCCAATTGCAGTGGCAGATAGGACGGTGTTACAGTGGGTTAACATCATTGCCCAGAGGATCATTGGTTTTCCTCTCCCTTCTTTAGAAGAGCTTTATAGCTGTGGCCTTGTGAGTTTTGTTGTGATGATATCCTGTATCTTGTGCTGTGATCTCCTGGGTCATTTGTTTTGTAGTGATCTTTTTTCCATTAGCCTCTTATGTTTTAACAGCTTGGGTAATGGGTTGTGTGATGGCCTTGCATGTTCTTTTGTTGTGGAATCCTGGGTCCTGCGTTGTAATCTCCTGGGTCATTTGTTGTGTTTTGATCTCTTTTCTATTAGTCTCCTGTGTTCTCGCAAGGCCATCACACAAGCCATTACCCAATCAAAGTTCTACTTTCATTTATATAAACAGAATTCAGTGTAACACCAGAAAGTTGGAAAGCCTACCTACTTTAAACATTACTTAATTCAATAAAATCAGGATTAAAATATGTCATGTTTCTTATTATATCAGAATAATGTGTATTCTCTTCCATGCGTATTATTATATTAATGATTTATGACACATTGATGATTTTAAAAATCTCTCTGCAAAAAAATTTAAAGAAATGTAAAACCCTTTAATAAAAGTAATGTATTGCTGTTTGAGAATCATATAGTTGTAAACAATCTATGGAGCCTGTTTCATGAAATCGTTGATGTCACTTGGCTAGTTAACAGCAGACGGTGAGTTATAGTCCCATCTTAGGCACGGTCACCTAGATAAACTTGGATCTGTCAGTTACTAAAAACTATAGCACAGCCATCGCAAGAACAAGGACAAGTGATTTCCAAAAATGTGCCCAGAAAACTCCAGGTACATCTCCAAACATTAAATATGAATAAATATGCATGCATACATTCACATACACATAGAGCAGAATATAGAATTGCTTTTAAAAGCATAAGCTATGTAAGCAAGAAATTGTGTTTTTAAACTCCAGAAGTCAAATCAGTGGTGCTATTCAGCCTGGTTGCACCAATTCTAGTGAACTGATAATGGCCTTTTCCTGTCTTATATCCTCTTCTTTTTTTTCTTTTTTACTCACCTGAATCACACAGAACAGCTGTTTTGTGCGCCTCTGCAGCGTTCCTAAGCACCAGGCTGCCTCCAGTAAGGGAAAACATGCATTTTTGAAGCGAAGCATGCGCACACCAAATCGGTTTGATTCCATCATTGGGTCAAATCTGTTTTTTGTAGTTCCTGCCATTTTTAGGAGGTGGGCAATGGGTTCAAAATAGTGGGTACCATTTCCAAAAAGAGATACAGGATTTATCACCTGAGTTGTGCTGAAATGTTGATCCTGCCCTATTTTCCCATTAAGTCTTCCGTATACTCTTCTGTATATTTAGATTATAAATTCCTATTTTTCAGAGGTTGTTTATTTTTAAAAAATGTATGGGTAAAATACTGACACTGAAAGATTCATTCTGAATTGTAATATGAGGAATAGGTATTTATTAAAATATTTTACTTTATACTACATGAAGAACTTTCGTATATTTTTAAAATTGAAAATTGTCTTGCAACACTGAAGGTAAATAAAAATACCAAATAAGATAAGTGTAATCTGCCTATTTTTCTAAAAAAAACCTTTCCCAGTGATGGTCTTCCATATATTTAACTTCACAAAATTCTCCTTGCCCCCATGACGTTAGCAGATAATGCTGGCAGTTAAAGTATGTGCAGCGAAGAGTTCCAAGGTTAAGGAAGGTTAGCCTGGGATGTGCAGGATTATGGCAGATCACGTTGGCATTCACAAATTATCCATTTTTGTTAGGGATAATTTGAAACATGAAAGCCTCCTGGAGTTATTAATAAAAAAAGACAACCTGAGCAGATGCAAATTACTAGTTCCACTGAGAAGGAAATAGCTCTTTTTCTCTCTCTTCCCTTCCTACCCATCTATCAAGAGCAGACTTTGCAGTCAGAGTATAACTTCAAGGCAATTAAGCTGTTGCACTTCTCATTTTAGAAATCAAGAATTGGAAGGAACAGATAGCAATCAGTGGTGGGAGAAGAAAAAATCTCCTTCTTGCCTTAAAATCTCAGAGTTAATTGCATATGGAAGCATTTTCTAGTCCCACCCTTTTCTTACTCTTCAAAACTGCAAACAGCTGCAGATCACCTTCACAGTTCAATTCACAAAATAACTCAGTTATGCAATTTTATTTTAAATGAGATGAATAGTTGCTTCAAATTTTACCAACCCAAGTTTCATTTAGATGAGAAAATGAAAATGCAACACAGTGCTATAATGAGCAAAAGTTGGCTTATTTTGTTCTTTAAAGACTAGAGTCTGCCACTAGCTGATGTACTCATGATGTTTGGAGATTCCAAAATTCCTTGCTGCTGAAAATTAACAATTGGTCCTAAGCATGAATAAGGCATTAGATTATGTATCTCTGCTGTAGCCTTTTCATATCTTCCTTAC
Organism: Myanophis thanlyinensis; assembly: GCA_017656035.1. NCBI lineage: Eukaryota > Metazoa > Chordata > Lepidosauria > Squamata > Homalopsidae > Myanophis > Myanophis thanlyinensis. The sequence continues at coordinate 1,134 of JAEANM010019740.1, read as the reverse complement.
ATGTATATACTACATACATAAAGAGAGGCAATGAATTTTAACTGTCAGCTTATACTCAATTTTCCCATTTCAGTGTTAGTCTGAATAAAGCTTTTCTATATGCAAGGTGAATAGGCAGAAAATTACCACTAATTATTGTATTAGGTTAAGGCAGGAGTGGGCAAACTTGGCCATTTTTTGACTTGTGGACTTCAAGTCCCAGAATCCCTCAGCCAGCTTTTGCTCTCTCAGCCAGCTTTTGCTGGCTGAGGGATTCTGGGAGTTGAAGTCCACAAGTCACAAAATGGCCAAGTTTGCCCACCCCTGGGTTAAGGGGTCAAATGATGTTAATTTCATGTTTATTTTAAAAGAAATAACTCATCTTCAAAAAGAAGGTTTAAAACTTTCACTAAAGTAACTCGTTTTGCTAGGCCGCAAATGAAGATGTAATCAACAAGTAGTTCACCTCAGTCTTCCAAAGAACTTGACTACATCCTCAAAATGAACAGAATTCATTGCTTTGACCTCCAAGAAAATCAACAAGTTCAAATTTTATGTCTAAGTAAAAGGTGCTAATGAGCAGTTATGTCAAAAGCCAGATTATCTCTATCCTACAGATGAACCAGATGGACATTAGACTACTGCAGTAATCTGGAATCTTCACGTTCCATTGTTCTTAGGCAGCCATTTAAATAAATTTTCTCTTGGGGACTTACATGCTCCATCAAATTTAAATTATGTAGAGAAGATCTGCAATTCACAATAGAAACTATTGTAACTGAAGACCTATGACATTTAGTATTAAGGCTGTTTCTCAATTTATATTATATAAATAAAAATAAAAATTAGTATGGATAATGTAATATTTTAATTCTTGCTTATCTGGGCAATCATGTTTTAGAAGTTAATAGCTTTTAGGGGTTTAGTAGTTATAAAGCAGATGCAGCTAAGATGTTATGTTTTTTGGGAGGGGGTGACAATAGGTGGAGCTTTACTAAGATTAATTAATTATTTATTTATTTATTTATCATATTTATATACCGCCCCATCTCCCCAAGGACTCGGGGAGGTTCACAGTAGATAAAACAAGATACATAACAAATTTAAAAAACCAATATAAAATCATTAAATTTGCTGCTTTTAAAAATACTATTA
>JAEANM010019739.1:0-12285 GCA_017656035.1 Myanophis thanlyinensis | reverse complement strand
CAGACCTTGCTTAGACTTTCTGTAATCAACCATGCTTCAGTAAAATAATACCTGTTTTCAATCACCATGGATTCAGGGTTTTTGTTTCTTGAAGTTTGACTGAGACAGAACTGACACTCAGTGTACATTAAAGGAAAAGGTACATTCATCAGGAATCATAAGATACAACACTTCATGATAGTCATGGAGTACAAATAAGCAATCAAATCATATTAGGAAACAATAATCAAAATAAATCGTAAGGATACAAGCAACAAGTTATAGTCATAGTGGGGTAGGTAGGTGATGGAACAATGATGTCAGGAAAAAGCTGTTCTTGTGTCTAGTTGTTCTTGTGTGCAGTGCCCTATAGCGTCGTTTTGCGGGTAGGAGTTGAAACGGTTTATGTCCAGGATGTGTCTGGTCCTTAAATATTTTCCCAGCCCTCTTTTTGACTTGTGCAGTATACAGGTCCTCGATGGAAGGAATGTTGGTAGTCATTGTTTTTTCTGCAGTTCTGATTATCCTCTGAAGTCTGTGTCTGTCTTGTCGGGTTGCAGAACCAAACCAGACAATTATAGAGGTGCAGATGACTGACTCAATAATTTCTCTGTAGAACTGGATCAGCAGCTTCTTGGGTAGTTTGAGCTTTCTGAGTTGGCGCAGAAAGAACATTCTTTGTTGTGCTTTTTTGATGACGTTTTTGATATTAAGTGTCCATTTTAAGTCTTGTGATATGACAGGACCTAGAAATTTGAAGGATTCTACTGTCAATACTGTGTTGTCTAGTATGGTGAGATGTGGTAGTATGGGAGGGTTTCTCCTAAAATCTACCACCATTTCTATGGTTTTGAGTGTGTTCAGTTCCAGATTGTTCCATTCACACCACGAGATGAGAGGTCAATGTGCAGAGCAGAATGAAATCAAGACTTCTTCGGAATTGCTGCTGAATTTCAGGGATGTAGTCTGCCACTAAAATGAGGGAGTAGATTATCTTTTTTGCCTCTTTACTCTTTTAAAAATTCCAATATTAGCATATAAACAAGTTTTCATTTTTTCAAAGTGATTCTGTTCTCTTTTAAAGAATGGGATTCTAGGGGAATTTCTTCCAGTGGCCATGCAAGCTTCATAAATCTAAGTAAGCACCACGTCTCTCAAGATCAGGCTGCAGATGAAAATGCTGGTTTTCCCCATGGCTTCTGGATCCAAAACAACATGTGACCCAACTTTGTAGACAGCAATATAAATTTTGACGGTATCTCACTTCTCCTTTGTGCAATTAAGGCAGTGTACATAATTCTTTGGCCTCCTGTTTATTTATTTATAAGTTTTCCTAATGTTGCTGAACTCCAAAAAGTCTCTGGGTAGTTAAGACTACTATTCACTTCAATTGAACCAAATTAAAAGCCTTTCCCCAACAATGGCAACCCTGTGAGTTGTGGGCTAAGAAGGAATGATTCGCCCAAAGTCACTCAGCTGTTTTTTGTGCTTGACACACTGGCTGCCGTGAAGAGGTCAGCAACACTTTCCCATACTCTGTGATATCTATCAAGATGTGGTAAAAGGGAAGCCCCAAATATTTGGTCCTTGCAGTGATTTCATTTTCATCATTCTTTGTTGGTTTGATTTTCCTCCACCTGAATGCTCATGTTAACACAGGTCATCAGAAGATTGCAGTGATATAAATGGGGTAGATGAAGAGACAAAAGCATTCACTTGTTTGCTTAATCTGATCCCAAGTTTACCAGAGGTGATTGATGCTTCCTCGAATGATCATAGGCTGCCATTTGCTTACGGTAGGCAGCCATACATTTCGTACCACTTTCTGGACCCTGAAAATGTGATTATAGGCCATTTTCTAATCTTCCTTTCCTAGGTAAGGTGATCAAGAATGTGGCTGCCTTGTGGTTCCAAGTGAAGCTGGATGGAAGTGAAATTCCAAAGCTGCTTCAATTGGGACTTTGTCAAGCTTGGTAATGCAAATGTTTTGATCTTTTTCATGGATATTCAGTTGAGGAACCTCATCTTTAGTCCTTCTTATCCCCTAATTGCAAGGATCCTTTCATTGTTGCTAATACTTGATAAAGGGATGGAGGAGACTGACCTGAAATTCAGTGAAGGCAAGATGAAAGTTCTATTAATGAGAAGAAAGCAAGACCTTCAGATGGAAGTGAAGCTTGCTTAGGGTAGAGATGATCTCCCCCCACGAAGGCATATTTGCAGGTAGTGCCAATGTGGTAAAAGAAGAATTTTTTGTACACTGACTTCCACAAATGATGAAAACCACGAAGAAGTCATTGAACTCAAATGTAAACATGGCTCCCAAACTATAGGGACACTTAATTGGAACAAAAAAAAAGGTATTCTATTCAGCTACGATGCTGGCAAACGAAAAAGAATACTTAAATGTCTGAGTCAAACACACAGCTGAAAAGTTAGTAAGACAAGCATTGAATGTCCTTCTCTCATTGTTAGTAATTTAGTAGACTCTTGGAGCAAGAATTTAATGTTCTGATGAGTTGTCAGAATACATATGGAACCCCCATCCTCAATTCTTGAAGTTCTGTCAGCACCTTAATTGGCTTTCATTTGGCAGAGGATATATTATCTGCATACTGAAAAACACAGGATTATCCAATCAGTTACACTTTGGACATCTTGGAGTAATAAAGACAAAGGTACTAGCTTAAATGTTTGTTTGTTGGCTGTGAAGAGACAAATGCAATGAGCAGCTTGGGATGAAATGCTGATGATATAAAAAATGAGAAAATTAGCCACGGTAATAGCCTGCCTCGCTATAGCAAATAATTTGTATAAACTTTACAGAACCATTTACTGTACTTGTTGAAGCCACTGAGAGAACTTCTGGCCAATGTGCTACTGAATTTTATAATGCAGAGGTATTGGAAGGAATGTCTGTGGAGATTCTCAGTCATCCAGGTCAAAGTGCTCAGGAACTTCTACTCCTGCACAATAGAAAGCATCCTGACAGGCAAGATCACTACCTGGTTTGGGAACAGCACCATGCAGGGCAGGCGAGCTCTACAGAAGGTGATGCGCACAGTTGAGGGCATCATCCATACCAAACTCCCTGAACTGCACTTCATTTACAACAAATGATGCCGGACTACAGCCAGTAAGATAGTGAAAGACCCCAGCCATCCCAACAACAGATTGTTCACTAGAATGTGGACAGGAAAGCACTTCCACTCCCTGAAATCCAACACAGAGAGACTAAGGAGAAGCTTCTTCCCACAGGCAATATGGACCCTAAACCCTAAACCATAACAACCAGGACTAAACAGAATTCCCATAATCTACCTCACTTCTAACTTATTCTCCTACCCTGTCTACACTATTCTCTTGCTCTTCTATCTATGGTTGCGAACGGTCACATACGCATTTCACTGCATTTTGTACCATGTATGATTGTGTATGTGAAAAATAAAATTTGATTTGATTTGATTAGTTGTCTCAGAGGTGCTTTTTCAAAAGGCAGCTGGACTGTTTTTTCCTAGAGTAAGAAGAAGAAGATATTGGAAGGAATATTTGCAAGAATAGTGTTCTAGAACAAATGAATAATGATAGATCACAATTTGTAGCTGAACTTTCAGATATTTCTGAAAAAAAAGAAGAAAAGAAATCAGACCTATACCATCAGCAGTATAGCTTCAGCTACAAACAGATTGATGGAAAACTTTATATCCAAAATTCCAAGAATGTTTTGCAAGCACTGTATGGGAAAATATAATCAAATAATCTTAACTAATTTTCTGTTTGCATGTGTCAACACAGTACATGCAACAATTCATATGCCAGGAATGTTTATAGGACAACCCTTAAGTTCAAGGTTGGGACTTCTCAAATCTTATTTAAAATGATTGAAACACCATGAACAGTCATAGGCTGAAATATAACAGTTATCTGTAGAGCAACCTACTATCAAGAGACTAGGGAAAACAGTGGACAATAGGAAAGATCAAAGAAAGATCTGGAGTAGTTACTTATATCATTGAGATTGTTTCTGGTAATATTTGGAGTTGACTAACTGACTAGCTGAAAAGAATGGTAGTGTAGATAAAAGATTAGGATTAAATATTGGAGCACCAAACTATAATGCCTTAGTTATCATCAGCAATACCTATCCTCGAAATAGACACAAAATACATGCTCACGATCAGTGATGGGCACTATCATCCTTAGTATAAGAGTGCTACAACAGAGCCCATATTTGTAAATATAATATGGATTTGTATCCTGGTGAAGAGGGGTGCAATGACCTTGTGTTGTATGACTGGGGCTGCCAAAACACACTGCAAATCTTGCAAGCCCCCAGAGTTAGTTCTTCAAGAGGTTTCGGTAAAGCGAGCAATAGAGAAACCTACTCTGTACTCTGGAAACAAGGCAGAAAAGATACAACAGGGAATAGACTTATTGTCTACATTTATTCTATGTAACTTTGATTGAACTTGAGTTTTAATATCATTTAATTGAAGGCAGTATTTGCATTGGCCCCATTCACTTCTTTAATTTGTCTCCACTTCCTTCTTGGATGCAGCCTTGGCACACATCTTAAATGCCAAATGTGGACTTAGGTCTCATAAAAATTATAGCCCTTTGGCTTAAGAGTAAACTTAAATTCTCCAGAGACAAGGAAACAGGAAACTTCCTGTGTTCAGGAAGTAGAAGGGCAGTCTTCCTACATAGCAAACCTAGGATATCAGAACTGTCAAAGTTGATAGATGAATCAACATGGAGTTCACTATTTTTTCTGTTGCAAAAAGTCAGTGTAGAAGCCTTCCTGAGCCTTCCATAACATCAATATCCCAACATTTCTTCTCATTAGGATAAAGCTGAGAAAGGGTATTAGCTCAATTTTTGAGACCCTTGCCATATTTTTAGTGGTATCTATGGAAGGATCTCTTTTTTCCTCAGAGAAAACACATTCTTCCATCAAGCCCCCCCTCGCCCCCCCCATCTCCCTCCATTTCTATTCTGCTCCTCTAAATAGAAATAGTAAATTACTTACATACATTCAGTTCTCATTTGGATTGTATGGCTTTGTGTTCTTGTCAGGGTCAATTTCTCAAGAAGTATATTTCAAGAGACTTTAACCCTATTGCCTAAAATGGAAAATACAGATTTCTCCCTGTACTACCCATTGCCTTATTGATTGAGAAAAGAGATGCAGTAGAGCATCATCTTCCTTCTTTGTCTAGTAACTGGAATTGTTTCCCAGACATACCTATTCCTGCTTATTGATAACACTAATACATTTGGGGGGAAGGTTTTTTTTTTTTCTGTGATTATAAGCCTGAACATGCTTTCTGTGAAATAGTTTAATCAGAAAGGAGAAAGTGCAGTTGGTGAATAGGGATTAGAGAAATGAGAGTTGAAGCACAGGAGGCATCTAAGATACTTTCAAGAAAAACAACCTCAATAATGTCAGATCTCAAGAATTATACCTGAGATTTAGTTAGTATTTTTACAAGAACTAAATTGGAGTGGAGTCCTCTGGTTGCATGTAATCACCAGCTTAACTTTGAGTAGCTTCTAAGTCCTTTAGAATGTATGACAAATGGCAAAAAAAAAATATCTGCAAAACATTTTTTCTTTCTAAAAGAGCAATTTAAATTGTATTGGGAGGCATAAAACATCTATTTCTTACAATCTTTCTATTAATAATATTATAGTAGTAAAAAAAGGACTTCATCCATTCAGGCTATGTCCCTGTGTTGTTAACATTCATCCCTATGGCTCGATAAAGCCAAACATCTTGAAAAAAAATGCATCTCATGGATTTAAAATGCCCTGTGCTTGGTTTTTATAACACTTCTTGGTATATATTATGGTGGACTAATATAATCGGTATAGACATTTATTTGAAAGTGACTCTTTCACAAACATTTAGGAAATAAAAATTTTTCCACTTTACAAAATGCATAGGAACTTTGGGGGATAAAAAACAGTAATAATTCTAAATATGGACTATTGAAAGTCCACTAACTGGTTGTACCCTCATTTGCTAAATCTTTCTCTTCTCTCATCCCTTAGAAGCTGATCTATATCTCAAATTGCTGTAAACGCAATTAGCATTTTGCACTGATGCTTTTAAAAAAAATCTTTCTGATAATCAGCCTTTGTATCAACACAATTAGTTGAACATTGTGGCATATGTGGTCTTTTAAGATAAGGCCTTTCATGAATAAAACAAGTTCAATATTTGTTGGTGTTTATATAGATGTGTTTCTGTTGGTGCTGATTAAAATGGCTAAACTGTAGTAGTACCATGGAAGTACTGAGACATCCTCACCATGGGAGCGTCCAAATTTTCTTCATATCTCAAGGCTTGTAGTCTGAAGGAATGGCTGTTCAAGTCAGTCCGCACTTCCATGCACTAAGCCAGTTTTACACTGTTATTTTAGGGGAAAAAAGATTCATAAGCAGTCTGGCTTATGAATATTCTGGTGATGGAGTCCTTTCTTTTGGGCTAGAAAGCCATGCCAAGCATGTTATCCCTCCTCTTCCTAACCTCATTGTGCTGATGAAGATGATTTGAGGGAAACATGAAGCAGTTTTGTTACACTATTCCCATTTCATGAAGATAAAGTTTGGGAAAGTGCCAGACACAGAAATGGGAAGATCATCTTCAGTTTAGCTTACAATAGCAGCTTGGATTTTGAACCCCCCCCCCCCCCCAAGGATAGGCCTTAAGTTTATCCAAGCAATCAGAGCATTACCCTTTTGGTAGAACCAAAAATCATTAAACTGCCTTTAGAGGATATTTCTAGAATTATCCATTAATTATGTGGGGTACATGATGTACATAGAGGTGGAAGGAAGAGACTGAGAGTTCATTTTGTTTTTCTTACTGGAGTTTGGGGAAAATAGGCTACAACCTATAAGGTAAACTGCTCCAAACTTGATTGCAGAAAATACAACTTCAGCAACAGAGTGGTCAATTCCTGGAATGCTCTACCTGACTCCGTTGTTACAGCCTCAAACCCTCACAGCTTCAACCTCAAACTGTCTACCGTGGACCTCACACCATTCCTAAGAGGTCCGTAAAGGGGGTGTGCCTACCGTCCCTGTCTTACTGTTCCCATTTGTACTTACTTCCTTTGTTTATGTTTATACCTATACCTACTATCTTGTAGATGTTGGACAAATAAAATAAATAAAAAAATAAATAAAATAAAATAAATAAACCTCTATGTGTGCAATAACTTCTCCCCAATTTGATGTCTTGGGCTGAAATTTTCACTGCTGTTTTGTACCACTACAAAGTCAGTGCGCATAAGCAGCATACAATGTCAACAAAAAAATTCCTTGGCAATAGCACAGATTAAGAGTATCTGAGTCGTATTTCCTGTCCTTCCTCCAGGCTACTGAATATTAGAAGAACTTAAATGCATTCAACTCCTAGCCGACATGCAGTCTCTAAGATACAGTACATCTAAAAAAAACCCTGCACTGAGGAGAATTTAGAATTGGTTGCAGCAAATGCCTTTGCTCTAGTTAAGAAGGAATATTAAGTGTAGGTAACCAGAAATTAGGAACAACTGTTCTTTCTAGTCTGCCGTGTTGCTCACACCTACTTTCATCTAGCACAGTGCAACACCGTTTTATCTACCAATTGATATAAGCACAATGTAACACCAGCTGACTTGTTCCATTAGCTTTTCCATGTTCGATTTTGCTGCAATGTGACTCAAGGTCAGATATTTCTGATTACTACAAATGATTATACCTTGCAAGAAATGTTCCTTTAAAAAGTGGTTAATATTTTATACATGAAACTCCTGACAGTGATGTGTGTGGACATTTATGGGATTACATAATGGCAAAATGGAGACATAAATGATGTATGACAACTGTATCCTGAGCATTAAGTGGGAACCACATACTCTATGCTGGAACCAGGCTTAAAATGTGTATAATTTAATGACTAACATTTTACAAGTTTATGTTTGATTTCATTTTATTCTGATGCTTTGTAATAGATTTTTCTTGGGTGTATGTGTCAAACATACATTTGTGCATGGAGGATGCATGTGATTATGATGAACAAATGCTCTTATAGTTGTTCTTGCTGAAGAGAAGGGTGAAGTCCATTTGCTTGTATTAAACATGTTGCAAAAGTTAAATTGTAATAATGAGAACCCAATAGTCTAACCATACCTTGTTCTCGTTGAGGAACTAAAAATGAGCCTGGCCCGTATTTGCTTTCCTTACCATCCCCACCGTTATGAATATGCTTTGTATTGCTTTAATGCCCCATTTATCAACATGTAACATGTAAGACATGCCGTTGCATTTATTGTTATTATTATTTTTTATTGAACCCTGGTTAATGCTAAACTGCTTAGCAGCAATTAGACATGTGATCTCTAAGAACACAGGCAACAAGTAGCAGACTGGATGGTCTGTCCATTCCAGCAATAAGTACAGAGAAGACTGGGAGGAAGAGAAATATTGACAAGAGAGTCCAACTTTTACTAACAGATGACATCAGAACTGTGTCATTGACAGAAGTGTCACCGACTAGAATAGAAAAGAGGGCAGGAGAATCTAATGGTCTGAAACAATCTGCAGGGCAACTGCAGCCATACTACACAGTAGCAATTTATTCCAGCACCTCATCAATACAACCTTAAATAAATCAACAATTGCTTATTGCTTAATATTTGGGATTATAGAATCTTTAGTTTATCAGTACCTTATGGCCTTCCACTCTGCATTCTATGTACAATTCCATTACAATACATTCTTTCTGGATCAATAAATTATTTCTTTTTAAAGAAAAGAAAGGGAAAAAAAATAAAGGATACATTACAATTGTGAAAGGGGGAAAAGGGATAACCAAACATATTTGACATATATCTTAAAATAAAATGATGACTTTCTGTTTTCTTGCAAACACCTAAATATAAATAATAAGGAACATTGTGTTATTTACATTGTTATATTGGATATATAACTCATAAAGACAATAAATGATTGTGATGGAACATCCAAGTATGTACAAGATGTATTTACAAAAATAATATATACTTAAAATGATATGTGGCCATTGCATTTCCTGCATTTCTCTGCAGCATTTCAGATTGGTTGAGCATCAGCCATCATGGCTATTAAAAATTCAGCCAAAAACAGACTCTGCTTATGTCACTTATTAAAGATGTGCAATTTAGCCAGACATCAACACATCTTGCTGAATATTCAAGTAGCCACTACATACTTTGATATCATCCATGGAAAAATATGGGCATGATGATAAATCAACCTTTAAAAAAAGAACTATACATTATTAGTTGTCCATTAGCCACCAATAGTGGCTAACATGGCTTAGTTTACAAAGAAACAGATTGTTGGCTGATGAAAATGTATACGTGCAGAGATCCCAGATACCCTGTTCTATGTACGCCGTGTCTAATCTAGAACTTTAATTGGTATATTTTCTTAAGATGCCAAACTATTTTTTATGAAATGTCTGAACTGAACTTGAACATCAGCTACATTCATAAGAGCAATTCTTTATTCTGACTGCTGTTTCACTTGACATAACTTTTTTCCCCCAAATTAAAGATTAAATAGAAGTGAGTAAAAATACCATGCTCAATACGTTTATGGAATAACGTTTGAATGCATAAAATAAAATTGCCCTGAGAATTGAAATTGCCTTTCAATCGTATTTTTCTTACCACATTGGATATTTCTACATAATGTTTTGTTTAATGAAATGAGAGTTGTTGAGAGGAATGGCTTGTAACCCATTCTTGCCGAAGCTGTTCTTCACACTACTATTGAGGTTAACACTTATCTGTCATGGATGCAGCATTGATTTATAACCATAAATGCACTGTCCACAGCTTAATTATCTAGATGGAATGTTCTTATTCTCCAGAACCAACTCTAACACAATTCATTCAATTGTGCACTACAAAAGGATGAGAAATCAAGCAATATTCATGCACCAACTAATCTGGACACATCAATTAACAGAGTAAGATATTAAGCTAAGTGGCACAGTAGTGTTACCCATTACAACAGGGCATGCATAGTTTCATTATGGACTGAGGGTTGCATTGGCCAGCTCAAGTTACCCTACCCGAAGTCTGAAGGGACCCAGCATAAAATAAAGAATTAGGACCAGAGCAAAAATTCAAGTTGATTTAATTTAAATTTAAGTTTAGCTGAATGAATTTAAATGCAGTTTACATGATTACTCCCCATTAATTTAATTGCATTTCTTTTCTTGTAGAATTATAACTGGTTTAGAGCCATTTCTCACGTGCAGTCCTGACCAGTGTATCTTCCTTAAACCCATATTACATTGATTTAAACTCTCTTCCTTGCCCACATTAGTTGTTTTCCCATGTTTTAAAAAGCAGTATTATAATCAAAGGAACTAGCCTTGCCTATGCCTATGAAGTCACCAGGAGCTGAGTTCCACTCAAAGGAATTATCTAGTAGGGACTCAATGCCAGGGCAACCTGCTCAAATGCGAGAAGAATCTAGTAGTGCTTTTTTTCCCCAGTTCACTTGCGCAGAGTGAGATTCAGCAACAAGGCAAGGCAAGGCAAGGCAATCAAAATGCATGGATTTTCTCTTCCCAGGCTCCTCTGGGGGATCCCACCTTCAATATTGCAAGGAAAGTTTTGGGAACGATGAAGTGCATCCAAAATACAGATAGATCAGGTCAAGTTTTGTATTGGTAAGCACGGAAAGGAGAACATCAGACAGTCCCGCATAGATTCATTTTAGTTTCGGAAGAATGAATGGAAAGACAGTTAAAGATTATAGGGACATTAATGTAGTGGAAGAATTGTCTGCCCTGGCAGGAATAGAATGCATTGAGGAATGTGTGCAGAAGATTATTGGAAGAACACTATAAGACTGGTGAAATGTCTAGTCTCTGAAAAGCTTTTTAATCTATACCATGCGCTATAGAGTCAGAATAGTCTTCCTGAAATCTGAAATTATTTCTTCCATTTTCTTTTATATTGGAGCCCCAATGTACCCTATCAAGTACTGAAAATGAAATAGGTACATGCCTGTTTCATTATTTCCCCGTGAATAGCCTACACACAACAGCCTTAATGACTCCGAAACATCAGAAAACTGAAGAAAGATTACTGGAAGAAGTATGCATATTAATAGCAGAGTCCACATAAGGATTGGTAACATTCTGGAAAACTTTCTCTGGTCTGTCCAACTTTATGCTTAAGAAAGAATGTCCCTGCTCTTCTTCCAGAAGAATTCTTCTTTTTAGAATATTTGGCATTTTAGCCAAACAGTTCCTACAAAATAGCTGAGTTTTGGAAAAGGGAAAAGTATTCAGAAAATTCTTAGAAATAAGAACCTCCTAGAGCAGGGATGCCCTGCATTCACCATCAATCTTGAGACGTGTGCACCTCAACTCCCAGAATTCCTCAGCCAACCATGCTGGCTTGGGAATTCTGGGAGCTGAAGTCCAGAAGGCTTAAAATCGCCAAGGTTGGACACCCCTGTTTTAGGGGGGTTCTTCGGCAAAGCAGGGAAAAATCCCCCAGATTTTGTAAAGAGAAAGGGAAGCCAGTAAGTGAAACACATATAAAGTTATGGATCAGAAGTCAATACCAGAGTTTGCTTCAATACCCAGTTGGGAGTCAATATAATGATTTGGAAACCTGCAGTGAATGTATCATAGGAATGTGTATTACTGGAAATGTAAATATCACTTTATTAGCACAATTCTATCCAGTGCTATGCAGAAGTCTACTCTACTGTATAATTATTTTCCAATAGACTAGGATTGCCCTGTTAGCCTTCTGTAATCAAGTTAACATTCTCCAGATTAGGCCTTCTGTTAAGATACCAGTATTAAGCAAATCTGAGCACTGGGCATGATTTTTTAATATATAAAATAATTTTTATGCAAACCATTTTGCTTTTCATTCTCAACAGTATCAACCGGACATGATTACCAACACTAGGAAGGCTAAGAGAATAGGTTTGTTAGTCTTTGGCCTCTGGGCTGCGCTCTACAGTATGATATATATCAAGGCTAATTTTGTCCCAGATTCAGGTCTCCAAAATAAATTACTGGCTTGTGAATTAAGAAGCTGCCGTAATGTTACTGCTGGTGCCAAATTAAATACCAGACCTGTTTGTTTGAACTTAGTCTGCCCAAATGATACATAAAGCAGGGCAAGAGGTTACATATTTTGGGGAAAAAATCATAGCATAGATCAGGGGTCTCCAATCTTGGCAACTTGAAGACTTGTGGACTTCAACTCCCAGAATTCCTCAGCCAGCAAAGCT
>JAEANM010019737.1:0-12285 GCA_017656035.1 Myanophis thanlyinensis | reverse complement strand
GAAGAAGAAGAAGAAGAAGAAGAAGAATCTATTAACTGTCCTCTTTTTTTCTGCTTTGGAAAGGTGACATCTGCAGCTACTTGACCTTCTCCACCCTCTCTGTTATTCCTGTCTGAGATGTGGGTGCCCCTTTGCTCTTTGATGTCTCATCTGATCCCTGCATCACCAGAGCAATTGCCTCTGGAAAGTCAGAAAGTCACAAATAACTTTGGTGGCACCTGAAATAAATTAAAGGATTCAAAAGAACCATGGAGATGTTTGGAAAGATCTCATTGCTGGTGAAAAATAGTGGGGTGTTTGATTGCCAAAGCTTGCGCCAGTTCTCCTTTGGAGAACCCATCTCTTAGTATAAGGACATTAATACGGGAGGGAAAATTTTTAAGGAGGATCTCTCTCTAAAATCAAAATTGGGTGGGTAGAGCTTCCTTGAAGTCAGGGCTGAAAAGTCTCTTTGTTGTTCTCCTCTTTTGTTAAAATATCAATGCTGGCAACCCCTTGCCCTGCCCCCCAGCCTCAAATGTTGCTCTTTTTATAGCAATGCAAGGAGACGTCTTTATCTCCACATTTGACCACGCTCAGGGGTTGCACCCCAGATCCTTCAGAACTTTCCAGATGCTCCTTTCCAAAATAGAATCGTAATTGAAAGGTTCTGCCCGTTGGGTTTGGCGTTTGTTTTTTATTTCGGTCAAAAGCATTTGAACCTTGGCGACGGTGCCTCTGTCCATAATTGCTGGTTTGGGTTGTGTGGAGAAGTTGGCCCAACTTCTGTGATTTGGTGGTTCTCTAATTACATCCAGGGTTGCAGGTCACTGAGCAAGCTGTGTAAGACAGGCATTCCTCCTCAAAAGTGGATTGCGTTGTTTCGATCTGGGGACTGAAAATGCAGTCTCTAGCTTGCAGCTTGTTTTTTACCATGGATCTAATAGAGCTAAGGAGAGTTTTCATCGTGTCAAATTTGATTTATTTTTATTTTTTTTTAAAAAAGAGAAACGGTTGTTGTATTTTCAACTTATTTTATGGGTTCAGTGGTGGTAGAACTGCAATGGGGATATTTCATGCTCAGATGCTTCCTCTGCCAAAGGAAGAACTCTTGAGGCAAGTCACTAATCTGGGATCTCAGGATCTGCGGAGAAGATTCCGCTTTCTCTTGCAGACCAGTTGCAATGGCTGAGAAGACAGAAAGGCTCCCTGTCAACCTTGCAGATGGATCAGGAGATCAGCCCACTGGATGTGGCTGAAATAAATGGCAGTTGATTAACAATGCAATTGATTGGTAGCGTTTATTAGCAGGATTCTGCAGTAGAGTTGACTGCCAGCTGCAGTAATGATTTTAAGTGTGAATTCTCAAAGCTCTGGAGAACAGCCAATAGCCAGGAGTATTTTCCCTCAGCCTCTAGTCCACCTCGAGGCAAAACTTTTGCTGATCTCCCAGACAGCTTTGAAAAAGTGTTGAGTTCTGGGCTTTGGCTCTGAGGTCATTTGCCTCTGGTGGAAATTATCCTCTTCCTGGATTGTAGCAGGAAAGCTCACTAGAGCAGGGGTCTCCAACCTTGGCAACTTTAAGACTTGTGGACTTCAACTCCCAGAATTCCCCAGCCAGAGAAGGATCTAGGTGTCCTAATGCAGAGGTCTCCAACCTTGGCAACTTTAAGACTTGTAGACTTCAACTCCCAGAATTCTGGGACTTGAAATCCACAAGTCTTAAAGTTGCCAAGGTTGGAGACCCCTGAACTAGAGTCCATTGAGCAAGACCAGCAAAAGTCATCAGGAAGCTGGGTTGTCTTCTCCAACTGGGAAACAGAAGTAGACACGTCTGCCTGTCCAAGCCAGGTCTAGTGGAGATGCTTCTTAGCTTGGTTTCCTACACTTTGGACAGATCTCTTAAACCAGATCCTTATAATGAATGAAAATTAAAGCCTTTTTCATTTGACAGAAGTTGTAATAATCTAAGAATCCACTGCAAGATAGACATTCACAGGCAAGTGTCCAATTGGCCGTGGGACAGAAAGCTATTAGGTGGGCTGGTATGCCGAGCTGGATCTCAGCACGGCTAATGGACGATCACCAAGCGCTGCAAATTGGCTCTGAGCTCTGAGCACTGGGGTGAGTAACCATTAAGCAAAGTGGGCCTTTAGCCAAGCTGATGCCAAGTGGAGAGTGACCAAAGACTTCAGGAGGCCTCCAAGGAGCAGTGGACAGGCTCAAATTGGCCCGAGCTTACATCCCTGTTGCCTAAAAACTGCACAACCTATTTATTTATAATGCAAATAGGTTTAGACTGGCCCACTTCCAAAAAAAGGCACAGCTAAGGAAGACTGCATCGGATGTCTGTGTTGTTGTTTTTTTTAATTCTTAGATCTCTTCTAACAGGTCAAGGATAGGTTCTCATGATCTGTGATCTATACATTTAACTTCTACTTAAACTGACATTGGCATCAGCCCCCCAGGGCAGCCAGTGGTGGAAAGAACATAGAACAAGGAATTCTAGGGCTGGAAGAAATCTTCGAGGTCTCTAGTCCAACCCCACTACCCAAGCCCGGCGGCGTCTTACACCATCCTGGACAAATGTGGCCATGATCATTGCACACATCTGAAAAGCCCGTTCTCTCCTGCTATATCTACCCATGTTGATCAAAGGAGAAATGCTGGGTTGTTTGTTATACGATAAACTGCTATCTAATTATTGTTTATCTTTTTTCCCCTTTTGACAATTCCGTAGATCCTGGGAGGCGGGTGGTGTACGTGTCACAACAAGATGCTGAAAATCAGTTTGCTTGCAATTGTTTGATGGAAACCTTTTGATTGATTTCACGGATATATACTTATGCTTGGGAAGACACACGGGCTGGCCTCATTTAGTGACCACAATCGGAACCGGCATCTCAAGCAAAAGGGTTGCTCAGGGAACCAGCCGCTGTGCTTCTCATCTTCAGCTTTTCTCTGCCTTTACAGGCTGGCAAAGATTGTCGGCACCAGGTGACAACCACGGCAACAACAGGATTGCCGTGTTGCTTTCTTTCATCCCCATCACAACTGCGAATGGTCACTAAACCAGGCAGTTGCTAGACAAGGAACACCCCCCCCCCCATGCAACAGAGCCATATATTTGCTTGTGCGTCAATCTACAGGTGTGGTTCACCTGCAAAAGAGAGGCACTGTCTTTTTTTTTTCCTGGCCGCTTTGGCGGCTTGCCGGCTTGCCAAGACAGCGGACTAGGTGCTGGGTGATGTAATTGAAGTCACAGAAGAGAAGATTAGTTGGGGAGGGTGGGGGCCAGGCTGGCAGATATTGTTTGCAGGGATTAGTTTGGCTGCTGAGCAGAATGTTCTTGCTTCGTAATTTTGTTTGTGCTTGGGAAGGAAAACAAAACCCCCGTGGCCTCGTTTGGTCTCTTTCTAGATAAATCAGTTTCCCACTTTGGGATACAGCAAACGGCTTCTTCTTCCTTTGCTGGAGAAGGAACAGCAAAAAAATAAAAAAAAGTTCTTCTGATCATGCCAATGGTTTAGAGGAAAACAGATCTTTTGTATCTTATATATATATGCCACATCCTCCGGGGTATGTTGGAGGACAAAACTCCATCATGCTGTGTAGAGAGAGCGGCTGACGTTGAAAAGTGATTATGGAAATGGTAGTCCTGTGCATCTGATTCGTACAATGGAGCCCGGATTGACTAGGAGAAATAGGATCTCAGCAAAGTTTTTTTTTTTATTTTAACATACATATCTTTGTATGAACAGCGCAGCAGCTGAGTGTCACTCAATCTAGTACATAATATTGCTTGCATATTATTACAATCGTTGCAATTGCTAATCTTATCTAGCTTCCAAACATAGCACAATTTTTATATACGAATGCCATGTTCCATTGTTTAATCATTCAAAAATCTCTCCATCTCATTTCATCAACCTCTCTTTTCCATATTTCCTTATTTTCTACAACAAACAAATCTTCATCCTTTCTGTTCGTTTTAACTGTTTATCATGTTCTAACGATAGTCTTAATAGTACATACATTACTATTATATTATAGTCTCCTTTCCAATAATTGTTCAATTCTTCATTGTTTGATTATTCAATAATACAAAAAATTCATTTTTTTTTCAATCAATCGCCATAAACCGTATCTCATATCCAGCAAATTCTATAGGTAACTGGATATATTGATGCTCTCTGAGCTTGGTTGTTTTTTGCAGATGTTTCATGGCCCGAGCTACATAACATCATAACTGCATTCTGCAAAGAAACAAGCAAACTCAGAGCACCAACCACTCCATCTCAACCCTGAGCTACAAATACTCGCTTTTATTGGTGCTAGATATATTTCTAAGTGAATTGGCCTACAGTAATTTACAGCCTGCCATAAGGACTCTGCCATCTTATTTTAGCTAATAGATAATGCAGCTAATCTGTATTTTTTTTCCTGAATTCTGTGATATAGCTTCCTCTCAAACCCTGCATATAGTTGATAAAGTTATTTAAAAAGTATTCATATAAATGATTAATGCACAAGGAAAGTGGCACGGTTGTATGCAAAAACAAAACAAAACAAAACACCTCAATGCAAATTGCCTGTGCTGGGCTGCATACAAAATGAGTGTGAGTTTGTTTTAAACATTCACAGTTGAAAGAAACAAAAGAAACAAATAAAGAAAGAAACAAAGAAAGAAACAAAGACAGAAAGAAAGAAAGAAAGAAGAACATCTTTAGCTTTTTGGCACAATCTGGTTATAGAGAGAACTGTACAACTTGACGCTAGTTGAAACCCAAATTTGAACAAAATGGCTGGGATAAAGGATACAAGTTACAACCCTAGCCACTTATTTTGCACAAACTTGGTGGTTCTTGCGCGACTTGGAGATGTCAGGAGTTCCCAGATCATATGAGAAATGTCCAGATATCCCATGTAGGAGCTAGAAAAACTTTCTGGTTGGTATTTATGAAGGTGAGAATTGGATACAGCAGGAAAAGCCAAAAACTGCACTGAATGCAGTAGGAACGGGCTACTTAAGAATTCTGGGTAGTAAAACAAGAGGAGATAGGACCAAGAAGGAAAATGTTAGGAAGATACGAGTCAGGGGCCTGTTCTTAACAAGTGGGCTGATGCGAATAATGGACATGGATGGAAATTGATCAAGGAGAGATTCAACCTGGAAATAAGGAGGAATTTTCTGACTGAGAACAATCAACTCATGGAACAGAAGTTGCCTTCAGAAGTTGTGGGAGCTTCATCCCTGGAGGCTTTCAAGAAGAGACTGGACTGCCATCGGTCAGAAACGGTGTAGGATCTCCTACTTGGACAGGGGGTTGAACTAGATGACCTACAAGGTCCCTTCCAACTCTGTTAATCTGTTACCTGTGATTTGGTCATAAAGAAAGAATAAGTGAGGGCAGAATCACACAACGAAAAGTCAACGGGTTGAGAGGAAGGGAAAGACAGAAGGAGAAAATTGCAAGTCGGATGGCCTTCAAGGAATCTTCAAAAGAGAGAGCTGAAAACGTTTAAAGGGAAAAAAAAATAAAGCGTATGAAATAATATAAGGATGTAATGGTAACCAGGGCAGCCTGCAAGGATGAACTGCAAGGACAGAATTGTGTGGAGACAGACAATGAATGGGTTAAAATAGGTTGTGTGAGAGCAAACCAACCTTTCTTCTGATTTGTAGAACGAAGTTTGAAGTTGTGAAGCTCCCTTGTGTCTAAATTTGCATACAGCACTCAACTGAATGACTGCATTTGCTAGGCAATTCTTCACATACATCTTGATTGATACCATAGATTATTAATTGCAGTCCCTCCTGCCAGCATCCCGCTGAGTAGGACCTGCAACCCACCCTAAATTTCTCTGCAGAAGGCCACTTTCACATTGGTAGGGATTTCGTATCTTTGTCTTGGCTGGGAATATGTTCCAAGCCAGCCTGTCCTATTATTTGGCAAAGGGAAGGAGATGTGCCAGCTGGGAGTGATGTGCCAGCTGGGGGTTTCTGGGGGTTGAAGTCCACACATCAGGAAAGGTCGCTGTAGCCTAAAGAAATGAACACTGATCCTGAGTGGATCATCTTCTAATCAAACCAAGGTTCCTTCTGGGCATGTCTGTTGACTGTCTGCCTTTCCAACCATAACAAATGAATCTTGATACCAAAAAGCAGCATAAATCAAGCTCTCTAATAAAGGAAGGATCAGCTCTCCCCCTTGGTGCTTACAGACTTCGGATGCCAAAGGAAATATCACTTTTCTTTTTAATATCCAGCAGACCAAACATTGCATTGAATTTGGCACTTGCACCCTGCCTGAAGCCAAACACCTGGGCTGACGCTGGGTTGTTTATGCCCCACTGACTGAAATAGCTCTTTTTAAAAAAAAAAAATTCCAAAAAGTTGAATTCTAAAAGGTCACTGGAGCCCCGTGCTACACGAGGTGAACGTCTTGAGTTGATTCTCAATTCAGGTTACCCGAGGATCCGTTTTCAGAAGATGAGAAGACATTTTTGGAGGTGAGATGGGAGAGGATCTATATCTCTGTACCTCACTTTGGATCTGTAATCCTTAGCCGTGAAAGATCAACCAGGACTTTCCCAGACAGCTTCTCTGACTGCCTCGGGCATCCCCTGGGGTAGACTTCTGAATCCAACTCCGTTCCTAAAATAAGTTTCCTTTTTAGAAAGGTCATTGATTCTGTCTCAGTCTAAATCAGTGTTTCTCAACCTTGGCGACTTTAAGATGTTTGGATTTCAACTCAGAATTCTGGGAGTTGAAGTCCAAACATCTTAAAGTCACCAAGGTTGAGAAACACTGGTCTAAATGCTTTTGGGATCTCATTCCTGTCTCTGTATGGCTCCTTAACCATTAAGGATGGAAACCTGCTTACTTCTCTTAGGAAAACCTAGGAATCGTTCTACTAGATCAGGTCAAGCTCATCTTAGTCCAGTTGGGTCCTTGGTGTTCTCTGAGCTGGGTTGTTTTCTTGCAGACGTTTCATGACCCAGCTAGGTACCATCATCAGTGCTAGAAGGGAGTGGGATGCACAGAATGGAAGAGAAAGGAGGATGGATGATGGAGGAAAAGGGAGGAGGAAGAGGAGGAGGACTGTGGGCTCTCTGGTGCCCTCTGAGCTGGGTTGTTTTCTCACAGACGTTTCATGACCCAAGTAGGTAACCTCATCAGTGTTACAATGGAGTGGGGTTTGCTCTTGTTTGTATACAGTGACTTACGCCACCAGGAATGGGGAGCATGTTCTTGGAGGTTCAAATATTCTCTTCTCTTGGTATCATCTGAGCGCACTCACTGTTTTTCACAGAGGCCCATGCAATGCCTCATAGGTACTCATGGGTAGCATCTAGGACAGTGGAGACAAACCTTTTATACATCGAGTGCCGAAAACTATGTGCTTTGTACATGCCATCAGCACTTGTGTGCGGCTCCTTCATGTGTGCTGCATGTGCAACTGCACCATCTGCGCATGCATGCAGCTTTTGCATGTGTGTGGCACACGTGCTGCACATAGGCACTCACTCACACATGAGCAATTGCGTGTGCATGCGCAGGAGAGCTCCAAAGACCAGCTGGATTTCCTGCTGCAATCGCACACATGCACAGTGGAGGCCCGAAGACCAGCTGGGTCTCTGCAATCGCACATGTGTGCATGTGCAATTGCATGTGCATGCTCAGCTGGAGGTAAGTTGGCTGACAGCTTGTGTGCCCAGC
The DNA here is from genome assembly GCA_017656035.1 of Myanophis thanlyinensis. Taxonomy (NCBI): domain Eukaryota; kingdom Metazoa; phylum Chordata; class Lepidosauria; order Squamata; family Homalopsidae; genus Myanophis; species Myanophis thanlyinensis. Next base: position 4,583 of record JAEANM010019737.1, on the reverse strand, counting down.
AAGATGGCTCTGCATGCCACCTGTGGCACCCGTCCCATAGGTTCACCATCACAGACCTAGGAGATGGAGATGTGTCCATCTTCTGTCATTGCTCTTCTATTCCTTCATCCATAAAACAATGCTGACTCCTTCAGGATTTACAACCTTTGATAGCTCTCAGCTCACAAGCTCATCCTACACCCAGCTACAGATATTTGCCGCTATTCCAAGCTCTTGGCTTCTTCAAAAGCCATCTCAAGTTAGTAGCCCTCAGCACTCTGGTGAAAACAAAGTAAGCAGTGTGTTCTTTTCTCTGTGAAAGTCCTTTCATTCAAACTCTCCTTCTGGACATCCATTCTGTGCTCTGTGTGGTCATCGAACATCCTAACATCTAACAGCCAACCAAGAACCCTGGTGGCACAGCGATCAGCATGCAGGGTTGCAGGCAAACTCTGCCCACTGTCAGGAGTTCGATCCTGACCAGCTCAAGGCTGACTCAGTCTTCCATCCTTCTGAGGTCAGTAAAACGAGGACCCAGATTGGGGGCAAGAGGCTGACTCTGTAAACGTCTTCCTATGAAGTGGTATATAAGTCTAAGTGCTATTGCTATCCTATTGCTATCCTATCCCTCCTACCTACTTTTATTTTAGCTTCAGACTAAGCCTTCACAAACTGCCAGATGAGATTAAGGAGCAACCTGGGGATAAGATGGAAATGAGTAATGCACAGAAATATGCTAAGCTAGGATGAGTGTATTGCTCACCCAGCTTTGATTTCTTATACCACTTCTTGTATTTCAACCCAGCTTACTATAACGACCGCAAAAATACGAAAAGAAAAAAAAGAGTTGTGCAAATTGAAACTTCCAGCATAGAAAAGCTTTCTCCTGGTGGTTGAGCGGTTGGGGGCTGGACAAATCTCTCTTGGGAATATGTTCTGAACCTGGGATTGATTTTTACTAACGTTGACTAAACCCACGGTTGGGTTTATATGGTACTCTAAGTCCAAAGCACATAAACCATGTGCAGTTTAAAGCGTGAGGCTCATGTTCCGTATTTTATTGAAGTTTGATTTAATATAAAAGGCAAATCGAAAGGAAAATCAGAAAAGTTAGTAGGACAGGACAGAAAAGGGGTGCAGAGAAAAAGAAAAGTGATTAAAAAAAAAGTAAACATCTTCCAATGTTTTTCAGTTCAGTAGAGGGTCTCCAACCCTGGCAACTTTAGGACTTGCGGACTTCAACGCCCAGAATTCCATGCTGGCTGAGGAATTCTGGTTGTTGAAGTCCACAAGTTGCCAAAGTTACAACCTTTCCAGCCATTTCTAGAACGACAAAGTTGTCTTAGTCTTCAAATCCTAAAATCAAGCTTTTCTTTTTCTCACTTGCAGCACAAAGTCCAGAAGTAGTTCCAAGTAGCAACAAAATTAATTCTCCTCCTTAATTAAAGCAGTCGATATTGCCATCTCGGCCAACTCCATCTCCTTGACCATTCCATTCATTCTTCCATGGTGAGAATCATGAGATCTACGTTCTGAGTGCCCGGGAACATGGTTCCTCCTGTGTTACATCTCATTTAGCTTGTCCCTGCAGCTTCAGTGATGCTATATTTCTATTTCTGAACTGTGTGTGTAAGACAAAAGTAAACAGGGCTCAAGAGCTGGAAGGAGGAGACCCTGTCCTTTCATTAAGGGAACTCTGCTGTGTGCAAGACGGTTTCGTTCCGGTAGCAGCCAAAGGGACAGGATTAGATTGTCAAATAATTGCTAGATTGCTGGGAAGGGAAGCCAGGACAGGAGTATTTGGCAGAAAAACGGGCTCCGGCAAGCAACCCTTTCTGGGTCAAAGGCACTTTTTGGAAATTAAGACAAATGACTACACTATTTAGCAGTTTCGAAGCCTCATCTACAGCGAAACATGCAACACAGAACTAATGGCCGGGGAGAGGAAGAGCCAATCCTAAGTACAGTTTTGGAAAGAGCAGCATTAAGGAAGAGGCTGGAGGTGAAGGGACAAGCTAGTAAGTTACAGAGTGGATGAGCCATGGTGGCGCAGTGGTTAGAAGGCAGTATTGCAGGCTAATTCTGCCGATTGCCAGGAGTTCAATCCTGACCAGATCAAGGTTGACTCATCTTTCCACCCTTCTGAGGTCCAGATTGTTGGGGCAAGAGGCTGACTCTGTAAACCACTTAAAGAGGGCTGGAAAGCCCTGTGAAGCGGTATATAAGTCTAAATGCTACTGGTGTTAGACCCTGGAAAACAGCCTAAATCTTGGTCAACCAAGATAGCTTGGAACTCCAACTCCCAGAATTCTTAGCTAGTTTGGTGAAGGGCAAATGGGTTATACTTCAGAAATTCTTGGCTGTGTAGATACTGTAGACTCTTTTGAAAATAGGAACCTGACCAATTTCAGCAAGATACTGTAAATATAGATATTGTAATTTAAGGATAAGCTCCTTAAACACTTGGAATTTTGCATTAAGGTGGGTGTGATTTTGTAGGCAAAAGTTACGCAAGGCTCATTGTCTGCCATAGCCCTGTGACTGAAGCGCTCCATGGATGTCCTCAGGAAGGAGGCCAGGATACCTTGCATGCCAGGACTTCACAGTGCGAACGATGCAATCTGGGTCAATCACAATTTGCATCACTTGGCTTTCGCCCTATGGCATCATGATGCTAGTGATCTCATCCTGCTTGTTGCCTGATGCCTGATCTGGAACCAAGGCTAATCTTCATTGTTTTGCAGATTCCTTGGAAGGACTGTTTCACTCGCTAGATTCCAGAATAAGTCTTTAAAAAGCAATCAAAGCTAATATTATTTTGTAGACCTTTTGGAAGGACTGTTTCGTGATAGACTCCAGAATTAGTTTAAAGAAGCCCAGCAGCTCAATTTGATTTGGAAGTTGAGCGAATCCAATGTTTGCTTTTACTCCCAACCCAATTATGAAACAAATCAAATTCTGCCACACAGAATGCAGAAAAATATCCCCTCGTCCCCCTTCTAAACCGGCTCCTCTAGCTTTCATTTATGGGTCTCCTTGTCTACTGATCAGCCTTGGGCCTGAATCTTTTCTTTCTTCCATTTTTTTTAGGCTGGAGGTGTTTGCAGCCGTAGCAAGAAGTCTCTTGTTCTCATCCTTACCTCAAACACAACTAGATACAGGTAATTTAATTTTTCCAGGGTCATGGGAACGTTGCTAACAATACATCAAGTAAAGGAAGAGATTTTTTTTTTGAAGTCCACAGCAAGTTGAGGAAGTGGATTTCAATCTAACCTGGACTGAAACCACATGAATGGTAGACTAATAGAAGGGGATATTTATAGCTCAGTGTTGAACTATGCTCCTCAGTGCTCTCTGAGTTTGGTTGTACCCTACTTGGGGAATGAAGTGTCTGCAAGAAAAAAACCAAGCTCAGAGAGCATCAAGTGCCCCACAGATAATTATGGGATGGTATCAGTGCTTGCTTGTGCCAGATAGGGACATCACAAATAAGAGAGTCATATATCAAATCAGGAACTAGTGTTCTTTTGAGATGTCTGTACTATTGGGTACTCCAAGAGTACATTAATCCTTCAGTTATCCTGCTGTGCATTTCTCCATTCCTCTTTTACTTTGAATTCCTTTTCCCAGACAGTAGACTGATATATTCCACCAGTGCTCTAGACTTGCAAATCCCACACATAATGTCTCATTACCTCTGACGGCTGTTGCAGCACAGAGAACATATATCCCACCCATGTACGTCTTCTCGAACAATGCAACCATCAGCAAGATAGAGCCGTGTCCATCCTGAACATCACCTTCTCATTCATCAGCTTGGCTTGGCTATTTCCATCATTCTTGTGGCTAAAGGAAGGACACTCACAAGAGGGAAGGAAAAGGAGCATCTAGAACTTTCCTTTGATAAAAACCAACCCTTGAACAATGGGCATTCTCAAGAGTCAATGTGGTGAACAGCTTATTGCATATCTGACTTCCAACCAGGAAGACACACAACACACTAACTGCTGACCACTCCTTCTCCTGGGTCTCTGGTCTTGGCATTTGGACGAAGGGATAAATATAAAGGAACTAAATATAATCCTTGGAGGGAAAACCAATGTAGATGGGAGTGGCCTTCTGATTGCTGTTGGCTTAGACAAGTCAGCTGCCACTAAATGATCCTGTCTGGTGAAGATTGAAGGAGATACAAAGGGAAAGGGAGATAAGGAAATAAACGAAAAGACTGCATGAGAGCCTGTAGGATCAGCAAATAAGAGCCAAGCATTTGACTCACGCCGGAGACCAGATCTGTCCGATCCAGAGAAAATTGAGATTGTAACTCAGATGTCTCCTTTTTGGGAGTCACACTACAATTTTCATCAAAGCAAGTCATTTGTCTTTATTGGCTTGCTTACTCTTTGAGACTAATTGCCAGGTCAAAGTGGCCCTAAATTAAAAGAATTGTGGTAATTGTGAAACCAGTGCAAAGAAAGTACCCTCAGTGATGCAGTTCAGATTTTTGCATCTACAATTATTGCAATCTCTATAGGATGGCACTAGTGGTAGCTAGCTTTCTCCCCCAGATAAGTATCTGTCTGTCTGTCTGTCTCTCCCACCCACCC
>JAEANM010019736.1:0-12285 GCA_017656035.1 Myanophis thanlyinensis | reverse complement strand
TATCTTAACATATACATATCTATTACTTATTCTTTAGACTAATCTTTTATTCCTTCACTTTCATATGAGAATTCTCAATACTTATACTTCCAAATTCAACCAATGGTTATATATTTTTATATTCAATTTATATCTTTATATTCCTTGGTTAGCTTCCATCCATTTGCTTCTTCTCTTGCCTTCTGTTGCTTTGGAAAATAAGCTGACCCTCTCTTCTTTATGGCAGACCCTCATATATTGGGACACAGGTCTCATGTCACCCCTAGGTCCGCCCCACCAGCGATGATCAGACTGGGGCCCGAACAGCTTGCTTTCTTGAGAGCCTGTTGTTATAACCGGGATACGGCAGCAACATTTGGTATGCAGCCTGCTTGTTTAACCAACGGGAAGAGTTTCCTGCTCCTAGGGAGCTGTCATTAAACTATATAGATGAAGGGATGGAAATTAGAAGGCACCGACCAACTGCAGACTTGGCTTACGGGCCTGGTGGAGGTTCAGCTCTTGCAAGGGTGACCTTTGTAGCATTCCAGATCGCTGCTCGGTTGACCCCGGAGGCTGTACACGTTTCGGAGAGAAGCGGCTGAATCTAAAATTGGCAGCTTGTGGTGGCAGGGGACAGAAGCTGCCCTATTATGGGAAGTCCCCGTAACTTGTGTCATTTTTTTTCTTAAGAGACCTGGAATGGCTTGACTCCCCCCAACCCCTCCATGCTGGTCATTGGAATTTTCTAAGCAGGGGGACAACTAGGAAAGCTTCCTTTGATTTCAAGGACTTTGTCCGGAGACATTTCGGAACTCCCGTCGCGGAAGCCAGAAACGACTTGGTTCTGCACGTAGTTTCCCGAAGTGTGGTTTGAAGTTTTTCAACTGTTGAAAAGGGCCCAGGGCAAAAAAAAAAATCCATGCTGCATATATTCGTTGGTTTATAATCGCCAAATAGGGTAGCTGATTTTAAAAGTCTGGGGCTTATTGCTGACGGTGTGGGTTCTACTCTGTATCTGAGGTGTTAGGCATAGATTTAGTCATCTTATGAAAGGAAGGATATTCCTCTCATAGAGCCAAGCTGTTTTTCTGTTCTGTTCTGTTCATATTTTATTCTGTTCAGTTATATTGTGCTCTATTCTTTCCACAGTATATTCTGTTCTATTCTGTTCTGTTCCATTCCTTTCTGTTCCATTTTATTTCATATTCTGTTCCGTTCACATTCTTTTGTGTTCATATTCTGTTCTGTTCTGTTGCGTTACATATTCTGTTCTTTTCAGTTCTGTTCTGTTCCATTCCATTCCTTTCTATTCCATATTTTGTTCTGTTCACAATCTTTTCTTTTCTTTGTTCTGTTCTGTTCTGTTCCATTCCTTTCTGTTCCATTTTATTTCATATTCTGTTCTGTTCATATTCTTTTGTGTTCATATTCTTTTCTGTTCAGTTCCATTCCATTCCTTTCTATTCCATATTCTGTTGTTCATAATCTTCTCTTCTCTTCTCTTCTCTTCTCTTTGTTGGGGAGCTAAGAACCAGTCACAGACATGTCTTTTTGTAAAGGCTGGCTTTGCTGATGCTAACCTCTCATCATGTTTATTGCTTTCTTTTATTCTTATTACAGGCATAAATTAATCTTCATCAGTCAATGTTTAACCACACTTTACTCATTAGATAATCCAATCCACTAACTTCTAGTAACATATCATAGTCAGTAATTAAATGATAAGGGACTAAGACAGGAAGAGATAGGAAAATAGAATATGTGAGACATCTTGGTTTGCCTCACTGGACCAAAGGTTATAGAATCAAAGGAATCATGAGATTTATAAATGTGTATGACAATGTGATGTGCATAGACACATCCTGCATCGCACTCTTTTATTTTATTAGTTAAGGCATAATCATAAAATGGATTAATTAGTGGGTCATAATCAGAAGATATATAACCTTGCATTTGTTTATACAAAGCATAGACTCATTCCTGAGGCAAAGATAATGATGATTTAGTACAGAGAAGTGACACATATTAAGTAGAGAAGGAAGACATTGGATTAGACAACAGCAACTGATAAGGATAGCAACTATTATAATGTTGAACAATCTGTCCAAGAAGGCCAATGGGAAGCCATGACCATAGAGCATTCCACCAATTTCCTAAGATATCAATTTTTAAATTGAAAGACAATTTATGTAATTTGTCAATTTGATTCTGAATAACTCCAGATTGATCAGAAATATTAAAACAACACATATTTTTGAATGCTTCACATCCAAGATGTTGTCGAAGTGAAAAATAATCAATTGCAGCACGATTTTGTAGAATACCTTTATGAAATTCTACTAGCTTGTGATTAATGGCAGGTAAAGCTAGAGAGGTAGCATTAATGGTTTTTGCTAAATTACATGCCAGAGCATTTAAATTTACATGAGCTCAAAGAGCAAGTGCTGGTACCCCTACTAATGAAATGGCCAATGCAATATATTCTGCCTCATTAAGGAGAGTTCTTGTAGAGTTACAATCATTATCCAAAGTCACAGTCCATCTGTGGCATTTTGAATTGATGGAAATATTGAGTTCTGCTTTGGTTGGCAAGGAGGTGGTAAGTCTGCTAAGACAACAGTATGTTCTACTTACATTAGCAGAAATGTAGTTAAATGTGTCAGCTCTGTCTCAGTCAAACTTCAAGAAATAAAAACCCTGGATCCATGAGATTTGAAAACAGATATTATTTTACTAAAGCATGGCTGATTACAGAAAATCTAAGCAAGGTCTGACAAAAGACTGCGAAAACCCACATACCAAAAGAAACCCAAATCCCTCCCCTCAACTTTTGCCCAGTCCATCCAATCCAAAATTCGGCACAGGTCATGCGGCATCTGCAAGGTGGAGTTGGAGATGTTTGTCCATCCCACGGAACGTGACCTTGACCTAAAGAAAATATGCAGCATTCTCACTAACCCCAACTCCCCCCTCCCCCCGTTACTATGGCAGCCAACAAGAAAAAACTAAAAGCAGAAATTATATGGAAGTTCTATGGAGGCTGTCTCTTTCCCACAGGTAAAAAACCATCCTTTTGGTAACCATATATGTGCATAATTAAAGGATACCTCTTGAAAGGAGGTACAAATTAAAATCCCTGGACTGACATGTATAAATTGAGGTTTTTCAGGTGAAGTAATACAACTGACAATTTTTACACAAGTAATATTTACAGGAACAGCTACAATTGGTGTATACAAAACAATAGCATCTGAAGGTACCATGTAAGAGACTGGCCCCCAGTTTGACATAGTTGCATATTGAAATTCATTATCTGATAGAAAATTGCTTAATCCAGTATAATTTTTTAAAACTGATGGTGGAACACAGACAGGTATAAGACAGGTAGATAGTAAATTTTCCATATCATATGATTCAGAAAGACAAAAGTCTGTAACTTGTGTGACATTAGCTAATTGCACCCAAATATTATACATCCGTGATTCTAAAGGATGAAGTGAAAGAGCGTGAGTCCCTACACAGCAATTAAGAAGGAAAGAGGCAAAGAACGGCTAAGGAATTTGCAATCAAAACCACAAATATAGTAGCACATAAATTCTCCGGTGTTGGTTCTTTCCCTTGCTGCCTCAGCCTCTTGCACCTTGGATGTTAGGTTTTTAACATCACCCCAGGTTGTTGGCAGACTGCATTGGCGAGAGCGAAATGGACACAGTGCTGTCTGAAGAGTCATCTTTTCCGTTTCCAGGATTAGGTTTGGAACTTGATTCCATGACATCTTTGGCTGGTCGCACACACTGGGCTAGAATCCAGAGAGGGCCTATAGGAGCAAGCACAGCAACATAGCCTCGTCCCCAAATTAATAAAGGAACTGGGCCTAACCAGGCTTTATCAGGCAATTGCTGATACTATACCAATGGATTAGGGAGCACAGCTTTCTGCTGAAAGTGATGCTGGTAGGCAGCAGAATTTTGAAAAGAAATATTCAGTTGATTTAAAGTTATTAGGACTTTATTAACTTGATGAGTTATTCATGCCAAATTAGGTACCCTAGATCCCTCCTTTTTTAATTGTTTAAGTAAGCAATCTTCAAATGAACGATTGGCTCATTCAACAGTAGCTTGGCCAGTAGAATTATAAGGTAGGCCATGAGGAAGAAGTATTCCATGTAGTGCAAAATTGGAGAAAAGAAGCAGAAGTATAAGCTGGGCCATTATCTGTTTTTATAACAGCTGGCTTTCCCAAAGCTATAATAGCAGCCATATGATGGGACATGACATGATTAGAAGTTTCTCCCCTTTGGGGGGGTTGCCCAAATGACTCCAGAATAAGTGTCAATTGAAACATGAAGATACTTCCAAGGTGCTAGAGATGGAACGTGAGTAACAGCCATTTGCCATAATTGATTAGCTTCTAAACCATGGGGGTTAACCCCTATGTCACCTATGGGGGCTAGACCAGTACTTGGAGGACAAGCAGCAATGATTTTTTGCTTGGTTTAGAGGAATATGGCTTGGTTTAGAGGAATATGGCAGGGTTTAGAGGAATATGGCAGGGTTGCGCCAAACCACAAACATTTTGATGAAAAAAGGAATGACTATAAAAAGGGTCAGAAAATAGAGTTGTGAGTACATGAACACTGCATCAGCATCTGCCTGAGCATTACCTTCTGAGAGAGGTCCAGGCAAAGAGGAATGACTCCTAATGTGTGAAACAAAATATGGATGAGTAAGATCCTGTAATAAATGCCTCAAAGTTAAAAACAAAGACAATAAATTATCATCTAGTCTGGGTGTTACATAAGCACCAGGTAAATTAACAATAAGTTGACATATATAATGAGAGTCAGAAATGAGATTAAATGATTTTTGAGCAAAAGTGTAGAAGGCAAGAATAGCAGCTGCTAATTCTGATCATTGTGATGTTGGCTGTACTGCTGTGTAAAGAGTGTGCCATTTCTCCATTGATTCATCTCGATATATGATTGCTCCTCTATTGCCACCATCAGAAAATATAGTAATAGCATCTGGCAAAGGCTGATTAGAAAGCATGTTGGAAATAGGAAAAGCAGAAGATTAAACATGTAAAGCGAGGATCTTTAGGTAAATTATATGAAATCTTTCCCACATAGTCCATCAATGCAATTTGTAAAGTTTGACATATCTGAAATGCAAATTCAAAATTAGATTTAGCAAGAGGAATGCAAACATCCTCCAAGTCTGTGCCAGACCATTGAAGAGCTTGCAACCGGCCTTGCATAATTAAATCTGCTACAGCAAGAAAAATAGGTAACACATTATAAAGCCACTCAATAGTAGAAAGGACAGTGGTAAGTAGCTTATCAGCAGGGAAGATTAACAAGGTCAGGGGAGAGTTAAGAACAGGAATGTGATTAACAAATCTAGCTCCTATTATTGCATTAATTTGTTTAACTACTGTTTGTACAGCCAAGGAGATTGAAATTACATTGGCAGGAGATTTGCCCTGGGTAAATAATGCAAATAAGGGACTGTAGGTAAGCAAAAATAAGCTTACCCAATTAATGATGCTCAAGTTTTGCTGTAATTTAACTAGTGAAATAGAAGGAGGTAAAGAAAACTGAAAAATATTAGGATTGAATAACTTTGAAGAAGTTTATGCCCTAAATACAAATATGGAGAGGAGCACCTTTTCAGGAGCAATTTGTAATCCATAATTAGCTAAATCCATTTATAGCTCAGAAAGCCAAAAAGATGGGATAGAGGGAGCTCCTATAAGAATGTCATCCATATAATATATTAAAGCTGCTGGATGACACTTAAAAAAAGGAGATAAAGCGTTAGCTACAAAAGGAGATAAAGCGTTAGCTACAAAATATTGACACGAAATGGGACTGTTCCACATTCCTTATGGCAATACTGTCCAATTATAGCAACATGTAGGTTCAGCATGATTTATAGCTGGTACTGTAAAAGCAAATTTTTCTTGGTCTGCCTTACACAGAGGTATGGAGAAAAAACAATCTTTTAGATCTATGATCATCAACTGATGATCTTGTGGAATTAGATTTGGATTGGGGGTTCCACATTGCAAAGCTCCCATAGGCTGAATACATGCATTGACAAAACAAAGATCCTGTAGGAATCGCCACCTACCACTTTTCATTTTTATGACAAAAATCGGAGTGTTCCATGGACTAGTGGAAGGCACAATGTGTTGTGCTTGTAATTGTTCTTGAACAAGAAATTTTAAGGCTTGTAATTTTTCCAGAGGAAGAAGCCATTGTTCTACCCAAACAGGGGTAGTGGTTAACCAAGTTAAGGGTAAGGCAGACAGTTTATTCGTTGAAAATGACTGTACCCCCCCCCCCCATTTACTAAGCAGATCTCTTCCCCATAAGTTGACATGAATGTCAAGAATGAAGGGACAAAGTTGAACAATTAAAGTAGACTTGGGAAGACTTGCAGAAAGAAATTGTGTACTTTGTCTTGCACCTTGTCGCCCTCCTACCCCAAACACTAGTGCATGGATCAGTGGGCCAAGATGCAGGTCAATATTTAGCTGAAATCACTGAAACATCAGCTCTTGTATCAATTATGCCCTCAAAAGGCTTACCCTGAAAAAGGACTGCCTGACAAGGTCACTGGGTGGTGATTGGGATGGTTAATGTAATTGTAACAGGATCCGTGGAACCATACTCATCGTCCCCTATCATGACTCCCTGCAGGGACAAAATAAGGCAGATGAAGTATTGAGCAGGGCTAGTATGACTTGGTAAAGTCTGTGGAATGTTAGTCCATAATTGAATAAAGATAACATCTGTATAGTCAGAATCAATTACTCCAAGGATTACAAAAAATCCCTTTTTTCCCATGCTGGATCGGGGCAAGACTAATCCTACATATCCAGAGGGAAGAGGACCTGAAAGTTGAGAAGAGACTACTTGTACTTCCCCAGGAAATTTAAAACACACTTCTTGTTGAATGATTAAAGCTATTCCAGCACTCCCTTTTAGTTGCAGCAGGAGTGTGGTTAATAGGAGATTGAATTATTGGGGAGTCTCTGTTTGGATCAGGGCCAGAGACTGGCCCATTTTGGAGTTTCCTGACTGATATTCATTAGCCCAATGAAAACCTTTTTGACACTTAGGGCATTTTGTTTTTGGACGCCTCCCAGCAATATTTTGAAATGGTCGAGAGGCAAACATTTTTCCCCCAGGGTTTCTACATTCTTGTTTAAAATGACCAATTTTCCCAGAATCAACATTTCCCCTGAGGTTTCTTCTGTTAGTTTGAAAAGAGGCAGTTCCTATATCTTGACATGCTTTAATCATTTCTGCCAAATCAGGTTGCGTTCCCAACCCGATGATGGCCTGTTTACATTCAGTGGTGGTGTTTTCTTTAGCCAATTTCATGAGCAATTCAGATTGGGCATCAGGATTATCAATTTATTGCCTTAAAGCATCTTGTAGACAATTAATGAAATCTGCATATGGTTCATTTGCCTTTTGATGAATATTTGAAAATGCTTGAGATGAAAATGCTAACCATTTCAGAGGATATTTGAAGAGTTGCAGCTGGCAGGACAATTTGAGCTTCCACTGGAGTGAAAGCACCAGAGCCATATAATTGCTCTGGAATATAAGCACCTCCTAAAGTTGCAGCTCTCAATGCACATTGATGTCCCAGACTCAATGTCCCAGACCACATATTGAGCTGGTGTTAATAACATACAAACGTTGTTTTCCAATCCTCTGGTACCAAAATATGATTCCTCATTGTTGCCTCTAACATGCCTTGTACATAAGTACTTCCTAATTTATTTATTTATTTGTCAGGATTTCTATACCACCCCCTCTCCCAAGTAAAAACACACAAAAGCAATTTAAAAGTTAATTAAAATTAATTAGATGAAGGCTGATTTAGTATAAAATTTAACAATTAAAATTAAAATAAATTTAAAAATCAATTAAAATTAAAATTAAATTCAAAATTTAAAATTCCAATTTAAAACCCCATAAATGTCAGGCCAGACCGGCTTTCTGGAATAAGTGAGTTTTTAGGGTGCGTCGGAAGGCCTGAAGGTCCACAATGGTTCGAATCTCCGGGGGAAGTTCATTCCATAGGGAGGGCGCTGCCACAGAGAAGGCACACCTCAGGGCTGTCAGACGGCAACGCCCCGACAGTGGAACCCCGGGGAGGCCTGCTCTGTGGGAATGCACCGGTCGGTTGGAGGCTGACGGTAGCCACGTACATGGGTCCCAAGCCATGGAGCGTTTTAAAGGTGAGTACCAACACCTTGAATTGCACCCGGAAGGCCACAGGAAGCCAGTGAAGCTCATGCAGGAGGGGTGTAATGTGGGAGCTCCAAGGAGCTCCCATAATCACCCACTCAGCCGCATTCTGTACTAACTGCAGCCTCTGGATGCTCTTCAAGGGGAGCCCCATGTAGAGAGCATTGGCATAATCCAGACGGGAGGTCACAAGGGCAGAAGTGACTGTACGAAGAGCGCCCCGATCCAGAAAGGGCTGCAACTGGGCAATCCTATGGACCTGATAAAAGGCCCCCCTGGAGATGGCTGTGATATGGTCATCCAATGACAGCTGTGCATCCAGGAGGACACCCAAGTTGTGAGCTCCCCCGTGGGGGACAGAGCTCCCCCCCCACAATGCATAAATTAAAAGCCAACCTCAATTTTTAAAATTCTTTAGGAAATAGCTCAGTGTAGCAGAATAATGTACTTCAGCAATTATTAAAGGCTTTGCATTGTTGGAATGTGGACAAAAAGATAGATAAGCATTCTTCTTAAACCACAAAAGCAATCTGATTTCAGGCTTTGTCAATAAGAAAACTTGGGAAAAGACAACATATTACTAAAACTCTTGTTCATCAAATTCAGCCTTTACCAATTGGTATCTTCACAGAATTTATATCCAAAAATAGCAAAAATGATTGAATGGAATCAAAAGTATAATATTATAAAGATTTATATATAAACATAAACTGAAATAAAAGTAGTAAATCTGGAGATTCAAGATTGGACAATTACTGTCAACCATCCCATTGGCATATGCAGCAAAAGAAACTCCTGGGACATTATTTTACCAAGAGTATAATTTTCCTGATAGATCTATGTAGGCACAGTAGAAAGCAAACCCAATTCTGACTTTTCATGTGGAAACTGCATAGTTTAAATCCCCCTTTCTCCCCTAAGTCACCTGCTGTCCAGTGTCCACGAATGCAGTTCAATCTCTTTGTTTTGAGAAACAGTCTGTTCACTTTAACTTTAACTTTTAACTTTTATTAAATTTATATACCGCCCCCTCTCCCTGGGGATTGGGGCGGTTCAGCTCAGACTGTTCACCTTATTATTTGACCCTGAGGTGTCAAGAATCTCCCAGGTCACTGATGGTGCACATGAATTCCTCAGTTCCCTCCCAGCCACCTATATGTTCCCCAGCTTTTCATTCAGCCTCATTAGTGAACCTCACATACTTTCTTTCTCCTCAGCAGAGATAATTAGGATTAGTCATTCCTGAATTCTTTCCTGAGTAGATTAGCAAAATTTGCTGGATCTTACCTGCTGCCAGCTGTGATAGATTAGGCGCAGCTGAGACAGCCTTTTGTGTCTCATAGCCGGCTGACTTGCCGGCAGCACATTCCTAAAATCTTAACTGCAGGAGTGAAGAGAATTGCCTGACTAAGCAATTGAGCATGCCCATAATTGCTCCCAGCTGTACAGTGGAAGCAAAAAAAAGTGGCAGCGGTGCACCAGGCATCAATTGATGAGATAATTACTCCCAGCTGGCTAGTGGGAAACAATGAGGAGTTCCCTGACAGCTGATCATCATGGAGGTTTCTGCCAGTCTGCTTGCTCCACGCAGATAGTGGGAGTGAAGAGGAGTTTCCCTCAGGCATGGTGAACAACTGAAGGCCGATTGAGCATGCCCGTAATTGCTCCCAGCTGCTCAGCAGGAGTGAAAAAGTGGCAGTGGCCTGCTCTCGCTTGAAGAGGAAGAGGGAACTTGGCTCCCAACAGCAATTGGGAGTGAAGACAATACAGCCTGTTTCAGGATCTGAGGCAAGGTATTTGGCTGGCCATGAGGTCGGGCTGTTTGCATCCCTGGTTTGGGTATTCAAGGCCTCTTCTTTGTGTCCATAGGCAGTGGCCATTTTGTCTAGGCCTGGGCCTACTCCACATCAGAACAATTTGAAGCTAATTACTGGCTGTAACTCTGGTAGGAGTGAACCAGTTAACATCTCAGATATCTGGCTATAGCTCTGGTGAGAGTGACCCCAGTTAACAGCATCTGAGGTATTTGGCTGTAACTCCAGTGGGAGTGACCCCAGTTAAAATCTTCTGAGGTAGGCCAGCTTCTCTAAGGCACAGGGGATGTGGCCCTGCCAGGATAGATCTATTTAGCCCAAACCAGGGACTATTGGTCATTTAGACATCAAGGCATACAAACACTATTCAGCTGGCCTAAGCCATCATGGAGAGCACAGAGTCAATTGCTAGGCCCAGCAGCAATCCATCTATGCTTCCTCAGAGGAAGAAGGCCTCCTCTAAAAGGAAGCATTAAAATATTTATGAGGTGGCTGCTAAGCTTAAGGCCAAAGCTGTCTGTGCAAGACAGAGTATTCACCAAACTAATGACAGCTCTGATAGCATATCTATGGGCCATACTAATCAGAGTCCAATGCTATTTGGATGATATTTTAATCCAGTCAGACTCCATATACACAGCTCAGGAAGATCTGAGGACAGTGGCCCAGGTACTTGTAAAACCACAGTTTCTCCATCAACACTACAAAGAGCCATATGATACCAACCAACTACCTACTACATCTGGTGGCACTTATAGACACACAACCATGTATGGTTTATCTCTTGCAGAACAGATGGGTGAGCCTGTAGGTTCTGGCAGGTCACATTCAAACAGAAAGGAGGGTATCCTTGGCCTTACTCTCCAATCCTTGGGAAGATGGTGTCCTGCATCAATATAGTGCCATGGGCAAGACTGCATGCCAGACCCCTGCAGTGGTTTCTTCTTCCCTATCAATGGACAGAAAGGAGCCACTTTCAGATAAACTGACACTGACCGTCCTGGGATACTTTCACTGGTGGAGATCCCCGGCACCGGACAGGGATTGCCTATTCAATTTACCTTAAGGAGGACTTCGCCTTTCCGGAAGATGGAGGGTCTCTTTATGTTGTTCCAGTTGACAACTTTAGGAACTAAGGTTTCTCCTTCGACAGTGGCCATATGGCTATGGTCATGTGTATCATTATGGTCAAAGCATATCAGTTGGATGGCCTTTTGGTGCTTAGGTCACTAACTGCTCACTCGACTAGGAATGCAGCCACATCAGCAGCATGGGCTACACAGGCCTCTATTGAGGAGATAGCAGCTACATGTCAAGCAGCTACATGGTCATCTCTTTCACTCTTGATAAGACATTATAAATTGGATGTTTACTCCGTAGGTGAGGCAGCCTTTGGCAGAAGAGTTTTACAGAGGGGGCATTCCATACAGGAGTCTAAGGACCAGCCCAGAGCCCACCCGTGAAGACATCTAGCTTTGGTATGTCCCATTCCTGGATTTTCTATCTACCCAAAATGGAGAAGGAGCATTGGCCTTACCTGATATGCTCCTTCTTGATGGGTTGATAGAGAATCCAGTCCCACCCCTTTGGTCTGGCTGGCCCTATGGTTAAATAAGAGTTCACAAACAAAAGAAAGATACAGTCTGTCACAATGACTTCAGAAAAGCTGGGGAACATTACAGATGCAAGAGTGACATCACAGCTGTGACAGGCTCAGTCAATAGCAGAGGAAGAAGGAAAAGCCATTCCTGGATTCTTTATCAACCCAATGAGAAGGAGCATATTAGGTAAGGCCAACATTCCTTTTAGGCAGCTCTAATTCCACCATCACTGGATTTATAACCAAAACAATTGGGAAAGGTCCTATGTACTTGGGTCTCAGCTTTTTGCAGGATTGCCTCAGGTTCAAAAATTTCAGGTACACTCTGTCTCCTACTCCCTCTGGGGTGTCCTCTTCCTGTCTGCTTGTCTCTTTTGTGCTTCCCTCATTTTTATTAGCATCTTTCACATTGTGACCCATGTGACTTGTAAAGTATTGTATACTGCGCATGTGCAGGAAGTCAACTAGAAGCTGATTGGTTGTTGAAGCGGCACTTCCCATTGGCTGGATCACCAGCCAATGAGAAGCGAAGAAATCGAAGCTGCGGCAATTATAAAAGCCGCGGTTTCCCCTACAGACTCCCTCTTGCACTTGATTGACACCTAGCATCGTGAGTTTTA
>JAEANM010019735.1:0-12285 GCA_017656035.1 Myanophis thanlyinensis | reverse complement strand
AATAAATAAATAAAATAAACTGCCCTTAAGAGTCTATTGTGTAACTGCAGTTTGGTTTGCCTGAATCACAGCAGCCTCCAGGTTGTTTCTAGGTAGTTTATTTATTTAAACCTGTATTTCAATTTATTTTTCAACATTTATATATTATTTGTTCTTCTAAATTGATGAAGCTTACCAATAATGTCCTAAATAGTTTGGGGCAGGTAGGTTAAGACTGGTTTCTAGTTTGGAAAGCTGACTCTTATTTAAAAAATGCAGATTTCTCTTCACTTGGAGTCATATTTATGATAAAACCTATCACTATGATAAAGCTTCCTTAGCTGAATTTTTACCTGTCAGAACATTTTCAAAGACATAGTAGTCTAGCCAGGGAACAGAATAAGGGAGGGAGTTATATTAAGTACTATAGCATGATAGGAGACAAATTCTGTAAGGACATGGTGAATGTTATTTAGTGATGGAAAAGTGCATCTGGTTGCAATAATTCACAAAAGTGACCTTGATGGCAAATACAGAATTCTTATGAACACCGAGAAAGGCAAGTGATGTAACAAAAGATATCCTTTAAGGAATGCAATGTGTTATAAACAGGGATATGATATACAACTGGGCAAATCTGAAAAGGATCTACCCAAATCCTTCAGTAAAAACTGGTGACCTTGAAAAGGAACAACAGACATGAGAACAATAGATCTTTGTCTGAAGGTGAGATGTGTGGTGCTAAATGAATGGCATCCAATTATCTAGTGATTACAGTGCCATTCACACCTGCCTCCACTCATGACTGTTAAGATGGATATTGAGAGATGTGGTGTAGACACCAAACCAGTGAGGTTTTTTTTTTTTATAAATAAGTTCACAATGATTGGCAGATACAATAGCAAAATGGAAAGATGGTATCCTTTTATAGCTGATGCCTTTTATAACTGTTCTCCCTATTGTGCTTTCTTATGCTGGTTCGTTACTGTTGTATGAGTATCCAGTAAAAACTGAAACAAAGCACATACATACAAAAAAATAAACAAGCAGAAAGTTTATTTGATACTGCACCCCTTACACAATTATAATTTATTACTCTTCATTCGTTTAATGATTTTCTATTTCTGTGAATAATTTTAGTAGTGTGAAGAGGAGGTGTGGAGAATTTCAGTATACTTTAGGTTTAATTGGAAATACTATAATTAAAAAATAGATCCTCTACAATATCCAGGATCTGGAATGAGATGTATGTTGAAAAAAAACTTAATTTATCTTTTTTTTTTTTAGAAATAGTGTAGTCTGGAACATTTCTTTTTAAGCACCTTGTTTGTGATTTAAACCAGAATATTATTGGATTAATCTATTTTGATCTATTACAAAGACATTAATATTTTTAAGGCATTTCACAGAGAGTCCTAACTTTTGTTATGTAGTCAGAGTTTTTGCCAATGTGTATGAGCTCATTTTCTTCAAGGCTGAAAGATGCTATGGCAGCTAGGGCATTTCTATATTTTTAACACAATCATCTCCTGTGATTGTGATTAATTCTTGGTTCCTTTTATGTTCTCTTTTCATTCTTAAAGGTAGGGTTTTTTTTCCTCTTAAGGAATACAATCATCAGCATTTACAGGTTTTCTTGCAAGATCTGAGGCAAGCAAAGCTGAGCATTTCCATGTCTCCAATAGGAGAAAATATGTGTTGTTTTCTTGTAGACATTTCATTACCCAAGTAGGTAACATTTTCAGTGCCAGAAGGAGAAAGGGGCTTGTCTCTGTTTATGTGCATTTGCTTTCCTTATCAGTGTTGGTGGGATTGCTTATTTTCTGAAGGAAACTAATCAAGGAACTACCTATGAGACAACACGCCTACCAACACTGACAGCACACCAAGGACATGTCTGTACAATTATTAATGACAAATATATTTCTAGATAAAGACAGCACTTTTTCCTTCCATTTAATTTGCCCAATTCTCAGAGGCTATGTGGACAAATCTTTGCAGTTTCCTTGACAAGCCTTTCAGAAGTGCTCCTTCTTAGGGCTGAGAGAAAATGATTGGTTCAAGGTTACCCACAGGCTTTGTATCCAAGGGACAGCTAGAACTTACAGGCTTCGTGTCTTAGCCAATATGCCAAACTGGCTCCCCAAAACTGTACCTCTACATAAATATTTAAAATTTAAACAATTAAACATGGTGCTTCAAAGCGAACAAAGACTTTGGTGCTTTAGAAACACATTTTTCTATATTGTATTATGGTAGTTATCAGGTTATAAAGAATGTACATATAGAGCCATCACTTTGGAGGTGGAATTGAATTATTTTATGCAATTTATTGTCTTGGATATGTGAACTTGGATACAACCAAATGTTACAAAACTTTTTATTTTGCTCCTGAGAGGAGACCTCAGTTATTCTTGATATAACTAGTACTTATAATTTATTTTAAAAACTATTCTCCAGTTGAGACATTTATTGCATTTTGTTAATTGGCCAAAGTCTATTAGAAGAATTCAATGATCACACAACTTTAAAAAACATATTTAATAGCATCCACTGTGGTTTCAAATGGTATGCTGAGAGGAGAATTAACTTGAAGTTTATCCACATAGCAACTTTACTGTATTTTTCTCCCATCTTAATGCCACACAAGAAAATAATGTTGGCATAAACTGCACTGCTCTTATGTAGTGTCCAAAAAGTAGATTTCTGGAGCAGAACCATACAGCTCCTGTACACAGCAATGTAAGGGAATGATTGACTGTTGTCCCTGGCTGCAATTAAAATGTTACCAACTGTGGAAAAAGCTGCTATTCAGAATAAGTGCCAAGATAGTGCTTGTATGCAGAATTGGATGCTCCATGCTTCATCCAATTCTGGGAAAGGCGAGAGGTGTCACAAAAGACTTTTGACCTAACAACCACTAGATGGAGGCAGAGAATCCATCTCTCTTAACTTCAATGTAAGTAGCTGCTGCTTAAGTAATTTTGGAATAGAAGTTCAAGAATGAGGGGGGAGAATTGGTACACATCCGAGATATGTTCATCTGTAATTTGCTCTTGGATAAGTTTGTATCATTAAAAAAAAAAAAAGTATTGATCTGTAAATCAGCCAACTGATAGGTAACAGCAAACATGTCATTATTTTTTGTTTCTTTTAGTTGCTATCTAGTGTTTGTCCATAATTGTGTAATTAAAATGCAATTATTGGATTATTGTTGTTCAACAGCTGAAGTCTAAAAAATAACCATATTGATTGTTGTGTCAATATAGCATGCAAGCAGATAATATTTTTCAAAAGTTAGGAGAGAAAAAAATAAGACTATACTTAAACCATATCTCTACTAGATTACCTACTCCAAGGAAGTAAATTTTTAAAAGATTGTTGCACGAGAATCTCTCAGAGGCTTCCCTGAGAACAGTGGTCCCTGGGAGGGAAATTCTCTGACAAGAAAGGCTATAGAAAAATTTCAACTGTACTTTATTCAATTACAATTACATCCTTTTAACTGGAAATAGGCTAGTCCAGGGGTCTCCAATCTTGGCAACTTTAAGACTTGTGGACTTCAACTCCTAGAATTCCTCAGCCAGTTTGGGGCTTTTTTTTTGTAGAAGCAAACATATATTTCTATATGATGTTTTGTTGGATGCTTAATACATGGTGAGAAAATAGCCAATATATCAGATGATAGTGACACAACTATCAGGTTATTTTTTGTTTCCAGTTCTAGCTCAACATCTTTAGTGAATTCAATTGAACTATTCTCATGCAACTAAGGACACAATTTGGCCCACTACATATATTCTGAGAAGTTACTGCAAAGCTTGGTCTCCCCATTGACTCTGTTCTTGTTGTATTGAGTCATTATATTAATTTGTTAATCATGTTGTGTGCTCTGATAACAATTTCCCTTCATCCTGAGCAGCTGTCCAAATGGACAACAGATGCCAAGTTTGGGAACTAGCTGCTATCTGCAGATGGCTGGTTTGAAAAGCAGTATTTTTATTTTAGCACAAAACTTTGTTACAGGAAATGATTTGGAACAAGTCACAATTTGTCCGTAAGATCCTTGAGGATAATAATCAGTTAGTAATTCAATGCTAATTACATAACAGGTTATTTTTGCAAAGTTGGAGAAAACATAAAAACCATCCATAATTAATGTTGGAAAAGTTAAAATTGTGGCTGTTTTTCCATAGATCCATACTAGTGGTGGAATCCAACCAGTTTTGCTACTGGTTCAGTGCACGTGCATTTTGTGCACACATGCGTGCTTAGTGCGCATTCACAGCTTCTTAACTGCTTATTATTGTTTACCGGCAGCCTGGGTGATTGGGAAGACTGTGGAGGTGCGCAGAACAGCTGTTTTGCCTGATTCAGGTAAGAAAAAGTTAAATAAAATAAGCAGATATAAGAGACAAAAGAGCAGGGGCAGGTGGGAGGGCCCAAACATAGTCAAGCGTGGGTGGGCAGGGCCAAACATCGCAGCTGCTACTGGATCTGCAGAACCAGTGCAACCAGGCTGCATTTCACCACTGACCCCTACCTAGCCAATGTTCCTGTGATCATTGATGTATCTGAAGAATGGATAGTAAAATGATTGACAACAAATATAAAATCAAACAATGGGTGGAATAATTTTTGATTTCTAAATAAAACAATTACTAAAATTAGCTATGAAAGCCAGCTGGGTGATCTTGGACCAGTCATTTTCTCACAGACCAACCCACCTCACAGAATTGTTATGGGGAAAATAGGATGAGGAAAGAGTATTTAGGTATGTTTGCCATCTTGATTCATTTGTAAAAAGAACTAACGACAGAAAATAAACAAAAAGATTTTGTATAATTAAATGCTCCTCAACTATGGCTCTTTAGCTAATGTTACTGTAGTCTGTGTCTATTGAAAGATGAGCATATTTTACTCCATGTACTATTTGGAACTGTACAGTCTATGCAACTCAATTGATAGCAACAGCTGTTATTTTAAGAGTAGGGTTAGAATAGGATTGTTATTGTTAGAACCCAAATATACAATGGTCAAACATATGTTGCATAACAATATTTACAGTCTGCAGAATATCAAAAATTTATATTTGTATTTGCTCTTTTTAGAGACACACAAGCAGAATGTGGTTAGTGATCACCTTTACAATGCTACTATTATGTAAAAACGTTTTGTACTAGATTTAAAAGAACATGATGTCTAGGTGGCTACACTCAGTGATATTTTTACTCCAAAATGTACTTAGAATAAGTGCAGTATCAGCAATAAGTGATGATAATACAGTCAGTTGTAAATTCATACTTTATTGAAATAAATCTGAATGACAAATCCAGCAATTATCGATGCTTCAAACTTTTTGTGGCACTTGAAAGAAAGATGTAGAGGATGAAAATGGGTTTTGTATCATGATTATTATATGTTGTTGGATGACTTCTTCAAGCATATGAAGAAAAATAGTATGCCATGGATTCTATATAATTTCTTTGGTGATTATATTCCTGATTCCTATTTCTCAGTGATGATAAATTAAGATGTCAGATATCTCCATTATGAACTAAGAAGATAAGAAATTGGACAGCTACTTATCTGAAATGGTATAGGGTCTGCTGCTTGAGCAGAGGGCTGGTCTAGACCAGTGTTTCTCAACCTTGGCGACTTTAAGATATTTGGACTTCAACTCCCAGCAAAGCTGGCTGGGGAATTCTGGAAGTTGAAGTCCAAACATCTTAAAGTCGCCAAGGTTGAGAAACACTGTTTTAGAAGATCTCCAAAGTGCCCTCCAGCTCTATTCTGATTGAATAACTTGCACTCAGAATTTGTGTGTGCTCTGTCACTGGAGGCTTTCAAAAAGAGACTGGACAGCCATTTTGTCTGAAATGGTATAGGTTGTCCTGCTTGAGTAAGGTGTAAGGACCAGAAGTAAGGAGTAAGGACCAGAAGATCTAATACTTAGCGGGGTTTTAAATTCTAAATTTTAATTTCAATAATTATTGGATTTTAATTGGTTAGTGATTATTTTTAATTAGTTGGGCCATTGATTTAATTTGTTTTAATTCTATTTTTAACTTTTGTACATTGGTTTTGGATTGGCTGTGCACCGCCCCGAGTCCCTTGGGAGTGGGGCGGTATAGAAATGTTGTAAAATAAAATAAATAAAATAAATAAATCTCAAATGTCCCTTCCAACTCCAGGTTATTCCAGGTTACCTATATTTTGGATTATTTACACCTTCCTAACATTTTTTTTGGTCTTTGACAAATAATCTGCATAATTGAGGTAAAAAGAAAAAAAAGTTTTCATTATTCATTTAATATCAATAATAGGATTTGTATAAGATCACAAAGAAAAAAACAAAGTTGGTCACAAATATAAATATAAGGACCATGAAGCAAAAGGACTGTTCTAAGTTTACAATTTTAAGTGAATTTAAAAATGGTATATTTTTTCATTCTGGACACTTTTGATATGTATTATTTGAGTAACCACTCATATGATCAGCTCAGAAACCTTGTAAATTGACAGAAATTATTATAAACATTTAACTCTGAAAGTTAGAGATGCCTCTGATTGTATCTTTTAGTACTAGAATAAACAGTTCTTTGGAAACATCTGTGATGAGTTCATCTAGTAACTTAAATCAGATAATTTTGAATACCACAGGAAATTACACATATACGTACTCAATAAATCTATTTTCACTACTGAATCCTTTGTTTAAATAGAAATAATTTATTTGCTGGTTTTAGAACTCTTCTGAAGAGTGGCTAAAATTCAAATGTAAGTCAGCTAAGTTACTGTTCCTATAGCTTATTTATATCAAGCATTATATGAATGTTTGTCTTAAATACTTTTCATTTTAATCAACTAAGTTTGCTGCAGATTTATAATGCCAGGAGTATTTATCTAACATCCCTGTTTCTCTGTCTCCCTCTCTCTATCCATCTTCCATAAACAAAAGGGAAGAAGATAAAATTTTCAGAACTGCAGCTACATGCATTTATTGTAACAGAAATGAAAATACTTTAATGCATGTATTATGACATCAATTGTTTTCTGGATTTATGGGCACTAAAATTCCTGAAGCTATTTGTCTATGTTTTTTTTTTTTACCAGTAATGGGTTATTTCACATATAAAATTACACCGACCTCTTTTGATGGCAGTAGCTTTGCAGATTACGCAGGATTTCTATGCTTTTATTACACAACATCAGTTTCTGCTACTCTTTGCTGCAATTTGATATTTATTCTACTTTAGTGCTTGTCTTTCCCATCATTCAGAACCTGAGGTGATATTTTATCCTATGTCCTTGTCATATACTTCCTCTGACATCTTGCTGCATTTATGCAACTGACTTTTGCACTGAACATTTATTTTACAATTTTTGCCAATTTGCAGCACTCTGAATATGCACAGTCAGAAAACTCAAAAATAAGAGAGGGAGTTCTAGTGTACAATCACTTAAACATGAGTCAGCAGTGTGTGGCACCAGCCAAAAAAAACTAATATAATATTTGGATGTATAAACAGAGAACATAGAATCAAAATCACGTGAAGTATTAGTAGCACTTTATAAAGCCTTAGTAAGGCCACACCTGGAATATTACTGCATCCAGTTTTAGTCACCACCTTACAAAAAAGATGTTGATACTTTGGAAAAAATGCAAAGAAGAGCAACTAAGATGATTAAAGGCCTGGAGACAAAAACATATGAAAAATGGGTGCAGGATTTGGATTTGGCTAGTCTAGAGAAGAGAAGGATTAGAGGGGACATGTTAGCAGCATTCCAATATTTAAGGCACTGCCAGAAAGAAGGGGAGGGCAACTTATTTTCCAAAGACCAGAGAACAGAACAAGAAACAATGGATGGAAACTAATCAAGAAGAGAAGCAATATGGAATTAAGGTGAAACTTCCTGACAGTGAGAACAATTAACCAATGGAATGACTTTCCTTCAGAAGATGTGTGTGTCTGTCACTGAAGGGCTTTTAAGAGGACAGCCACCTATCTGAAATAGTATAAGGTCTCCTGTTTGAGCAAGGAGACCTCAAAGATCCATTCTAGCTCTATTCTGGTTAAGGTTAAGAATAGCAACTTTCAGTTCTAAGATCTTAGCTTTGGGGATTATTGTGTGTCATCTTTAGATTTTTTTGTGTCAAAATTTATTCAGACAACTTTTGTTATTGGATGCCAAAATGTAATAAAATATAAATAAATTAATGAATAACTCCTGCCTCCTTTCCTTCCTCCCCTCCCCTGTCTTCTTCTCTTATATTAATAAAAGGAATTAGTTAATTTTTTTACCTGTTTCTTAGTCCTAGAGCAGGGGTGTCAAACTCACAGCGGCATCACGTGACATATCTGGAATTTCCCCCCTTTGCTAAACTGGCCAGGGGTGGCCCCAGTACATGGTGCATCTGGCCTGCGGGCTGCAAGTTTGACAGCCCTGCCCTAGAGTGATAGCTTTCATTAACCTACAAGGCAAGTGAATTCAGTGCATATGTAGTTAAGAAAAAAAGAAAATCAACACTTAAAATATACTTTAAAGCCTTATTCTGATTTCATTATCACTGCTTGTTGGAATATCTGTTATTTTATTCCTTTTTAGTACCTGAAAGACATCTTTAGATTTCAGGAGTAAGTATAAACGGAAAGTCAATGTGCCTACACCATACATGCAAAATGTTCACATCTTAGCATTTCTCTGCATAAAAGCTATTTGATTAGATAGCTGGAAAATGGAATGTCAGAGCATGGGATAAAAAAAGTATATAAACAAACTTTGTTTCAAATAAAAAGATATACTCTTAAATTTAGTTAAAATATTGGATGTGGAAAGTGGATGACTTGACTTTTGGTTGTTGTAATGCATTATATGATAAGCCCACATTTATATAAAAAAATCTATATACACACAAACACAGTCTCAGCTCTATGATTATATGATTATTTCTTCCTTTTACAATGTTATATTGTTATATTTATTTTTAACCTTATTACTCTTCTGGAAACCATAAACCAAATTCAAACATGATTAGAACTGCAGAGAAACCTGCTAAAATATATCCATAAACAAACAAAACATCTATCTGGCTCTCCTTCATAATGGTTGAGAAAACATGAACAATGTCTGTTGATGGTTTGGATCAGGTACCTGCTGCTGATCCTGGGAGCAGATGCCACACGGTATTTGAACTGAAATAGCAAACAGAAACTAAACAGGCAATGTACTGTTGATGCATCTGCCTATTTGTTCAGTAACCAAATTAAATTTGTCCAGTTTTGCTCATGTCTGAACCAAATTGCATTTGTAATTCTTCTGAAAGATAATGAACATTTGAACTTGCATCCCATAGAAATAACAATAATGCTCCACATTGGCTTTCTCTTAAAGGAATAAAAGCCACCTGGCTACATAATGCAAACTCAGTTGTCTATGTTTGTTCCTGGATTTGACTTGCCTTCTGCAGCATTTATACAAAGATATACCCAAATGCAAGCTGCCAGTTATTTATTTATTTAATGTCTGGCAAATACATGGACTTATAACAGTTCATGTCCAGTCCACCCAGCTACTGTATCTTGAAAAAATCAGAGATTGGGCTGATGTAAGCTCTTGATGGACATTCGGGTACAATGGATATTTTGTTGAGGAGCATCACAGACACTCTGAGGAGTAGAGAAAAGACCCCACTTAAAGACCCCACTCTCAGTTTTTTTCTAAAATTCTTTAGAACATTTTTTCTCTTTTAATGGAAGTGAAGCTGATTGCTCCAAATCAACTGATGAAAATATGGAAGAACAGCTTCAGATTTATGTAATCAATTTTGTTTCCAGTCTGTTCCTGTTTCATTACTTAATAACAGACAACTTTAAAAAAAAAAAAGAGGGAAACTGGAAATAAATGTTCCTATTCTGACCTTATCAATATGAATATAATTGTGTGGTTTAATGAGACTGATTGCTGCATGGGATGAAAACTTGTTTGTAGTAAGACATGGCCATAAATAACTTTTCACATTTTCCAGCCAATTTGCTGCAGAGAAATGGGATGATAAGTGATTCTCAGGGAAAATATTTTTTTTCCTCAAGGCAGGATAGTCCTTTAATTGTGGCACTGCTGTGAAATGCCAATGGGAGGAATGATCACATGATGATTATTGGGATTTAATTGAAATATAGGAAGTGGAAGAGGTTGCATCATATATCTTGGCTACAACTATATATCATTTAAGGAATGGAAAAGCAATATATTCATACATTAGATCAGGGGTAGGGAACCTTGGCTCTTTCATGACTCATGGACTTCAACTCCCAGAATTCCTGAGCCAGCCATTTTAAGCTGTTAAGACTCAGGTTCTAAGCTAAGGCAAGAGGTGCTGTCTCAGGAATTATGGGAGTTGAAGTCCATGAGTCATGAAAGAGTCAAGGTTCCCTACCCCTGCATTAGAGCCTCATCTTTTAAAAAAATCTGGGAATGATGTATGGTAGTGTTTCTCAACCTTGGCTGCTTGAAACCGTGTGGATTTCAACTACCAGAATTCCCCAGCAAAGCCATGCTAACTGGGGAATTCTAGTAGTTGAAGTCCACATGGCTTCAAGCGGCAAGGTTGAGAAACAGTAATATATAGAACTTAGAAGTTAGAATAACAGAGTTGGAAGGGACCTTGGAGGTCTTCTAGTCCAACCCCCTATGCCAGTGATGGCGAACCTTTTAGGCACCGAGTGCCCAAACTGTGTGCATACACATGTACACATGTACAGGAGGGACACTGGGGCAAAGGTACACACGCTCACAGAGAAAGCTTTGTGTGCCACCTATGCTACACGTGGCATAGGTTTGCCATCACGGCCCTATACCATTTCAGACAAATGGTTGTCCAATTTATTCTTTAAAACTTCCAGTGTTGGAGAATTCACAACTTGTGGAGGCAAGTTGTTCCATTGATTAATTGTTCTGTCAGGAAATTTCTCCTTAGTTCTAGGTTGCTTTTCTCCTTGATTAGTTTCCATCTATTGTTTCTTGTTCTTCCTTCAGGTACTTTGGAGATTAGGTTGACTCCCATATATGGAATATATAGCATATGAGCTAGGAACACTTTCTTGGAATTCCTTTTCCAAAGATCTAAAATTTAATTATTTGAAATGTCTTCTAGAAATGAATTATGTGGGATCAGTTGTCCCTATATGCTATTTATTAGTTTGTTTATTTATTTAGAAAATTTATTGACTGCCCATCTTACCTCAGGGTAACTCTGGGCAGCTTAAAATCATAGTTAACCTCTCAGCTTGGAGACGTTCCATGCTGAATTACTGCTTGGTAACACAAATCTGAGAACATTCAAAAGGCGTAGCTCTTTAAATCAAGACGCTAACCTCAAACAGGACAAGGTTAATACTGTTGATTTGGGTCTGTAGCTTGGATGAAGAGTGACATTATTGGCTCTGAATGGAAACCTACAAGACTGAGTGATTGCCATGGAGCAGTGTTTCTTAATCTCAGCAATTTTAAAATGTGTTTTAACTTCATTCAGCTGCCAGAATTCCTCAGACAGCATGCTGCAGAAGTTCAGGTCCACATGCTAAGATTGAGAAAAACTGGATTAAGGTGTTGCACTAGGAGTGGGAAGATCCAAGGCCAAATCTATTTTCATAATGGAAGATCACAGGGCGATTTTGAGCCTCATTAACTCTCTCAGTCTTCCTTGCTGATTCACAGGAAAGTCATCTTGGTAGGACTGGAAACAAAACTAGATGTTGGCTAGTTCTGCATTCCACGTCTGGCTGGCCTACTGCATTTTAAATAGCCACTTTTCCAGTCAATTGACTCCCTTCCTCCCCCACCCCACCCTCATAAAACAATTTATGGACCTTAAAAGTAAGAGTTTTCAAGTGAGAAATGAAGGAAGCTGGTTACTTGATCACGCAGATAAAAGAGGTGCTGTATCTCAAAGGTGCTTTTTCAAAAGGCAACTGGACTTTTTCCTTGAAGACGTTTTGCTTCTCATCTGACAAGTTTTCTTTAGTTCTTTAGAACTCTAGAACAGAAGAAGCTTCTTAGATGAGAAGGGATACATCTTCAAGGAAGAACAAAGTTTGGTTGCCTTTTGAAAAAGCACCTTTGGGGCAATCATGACCCGAATGGCTGAGAATCTCAAATTTCAAATTCAAATTTTATTGGTCACATGTACAGTCATACATGGTCTGATATGCAGTGAAATGTTTATGCAACCATTCACAACCACAGGTAAGTTAGGGCAGAATGGGAGGGTAGGATAGGAATTAGGTTAGGAATAAGTTGGGG
>JAEANM010019734.1:0-12286 GCA_017656035.1 Myanophis thanlyinensis | reverse complement strand
AGTTGCGTAAGCATTTCACTGCATATCGTACCATGTATGACTGTGTATGTAACCAATAAAATTTGAATTTGAATTTTAAGGCATACATGTTTAAGGAAATACTTGAGAGGTCAGAAGGAGATATTTAGAAAGCAAATGCTTACTTCCTTAGTTGTCTGCTCTGCTACTGCCATGAAAGGGCAAGTGAATATTGTCTCATGGCATTCAGTCACCTCCAGAGACTTGAGATATATAAATATATTTGTGTGTCCTGTTGTTATGACAGATCCAAAAATAGCCTATTATTAGCACACAATTTTGAGAATAATTTTGAACTTGATTCAGATGAGTTGGAAGACCAAAAAAGAAAACTCTTTGGGAAGTGCTCCTAGAGAACATGACCAGTTGTCATCAATGAATGATGTCCTAGGATAATGTAATATAATCTTCTCCAATACAAAGCTAATCCTAGTACATTTATTTTAGCTAAAGGAAGCAGCTTCAGCAGCCTTGCAGTGAGTCTTCATTTCAAGTCCAATTGAGAATATGTTTTCATAATTTGCTGCAGTAGCATCACAGAATACTGCTGATTCTTCTATGCCTATAGAGATCTAATTGACTCCATATAATCATTTCTCAGGCTGCCCTCTTATTCTTAAGGTTGTCCTTGTTTTTATTTAACAAGAGCATCACATGAAGAGTCAATTCCAACTTTTCAACCTAGTGTCATTAAGCCACCTACTGGCATAATTATATCCATCTCTGATAGAACCTTATATATCAAGTTGACATTTTTAAAGAAATTCACAAGTTTTCCCAATATTTTATGTTTAATGAAAGAGAGAAACATGCACTAACAATATAGCCAGGCTTTCCATAATTATTCTGTTATTGCACTATCTTACAATTTGTTTTACCCTAGACATTAATATAAACTGGGTATATTTGATTTAGCTTATTCTACCATGCGCACATCTACATAATGAATGTGTGTAAATCCCATGTTGACTATTTCATCCATACATTATCTCAAATTCCACAATGGAAATATCTTGCGCTTAATATTAAGAAGTTATAGAGATAGTTGGATTGAAGTGAAAAAAGTTTAATTGAATGAAGAACAGAGATTGGAAACACAATTTTATATCAGAAAGTACCATCAAAGCACTCAAAATATTAAAATGCCAGTTTAAGTTTCAGGTAAAGTTCCATGCTGGGTCAAGCTGATCTACTTCAGCAAATTGTACAATGCATAATTTTTAAAATTATAATAAATTATAATTTATTTGTAAATATAAATAATAAAATTCTAATAAATCAGAAAAATAATTATGAATAATAAAAAGTAATATTTTCTTATGGAGCCTGTGTGGGAAGGAAAAAACAACAGGGGTTTAGGTTCTGCTGCTGACTTTTAGAAGAACTACATTCTCACATAAAGAGATTCACATTGCCCAATTGGAAATTATATTTAATTCCCTGTTTCCTCATTTAAGCTGCTATTTTATGGGGAAAATGAAGTGGATGGCAATGGAAATAAAATAATAATAATAATATAGCATAACTTTAATAAAAGTTCTAACAAACAGCTGCAATCAGGGATGCAGTTTTATCTTTGATAAAACTTTTAAATTGCTTATTATCATCCTTACTTGATATTCATCATAGAGACAATATTATAATGCCCATATATAGATTTGTATATTCTTAAGAGGAAAAAGCAACAAAGAAATTCTATTAATATATTTACTGACAATGGAAATAAATTAATATATAGTGGCGTTCCCTTTTCTTTTGGGGTTTAAGTTTATAAATTCAAGAGTATGAATGATTTCTTTATCCCCCTTTAAATATTCTGCCATTAAAACAAAACAGAACAAAACAAAAAAATTCAAGTCAGCCTTCATAATAATCCATAATATGTATTAACACACATCCATATATTTCTGTGAGATTGTTAATATATATCCATGTCATTTGTATGATGGTATAATGATGCTGAACTCAAATTTAGATATAACAACTCATGCCCTACTGGGTCCTCATTTCAGATATATTTATTTTCTTAAACAAAGAAACATAATGTCCACAGGTGGGCACAAAAGCAGTTGAAGACAGAGCAACTTCTTACTTCCTGGTGATTTTCCTGTTGAGTTTCCTTCTGGCAAAGAACATCCAAAATCTCCTTCCCTCCCTTGAATTCCTCCAGCTTCCCCATTTATTTTACTTGTGGAAAGTAGTCAGGAATTTGCCAGTCCAAGGCCAGCAGGCAGTAAGTGGCTATTACAGAATTGGGGAAGGACTGATGAGGTACACGAGTGTGTGTCAGGAGATACCTAAGGTTGTACAAGAGGTTTGGGAAGAGTGTGTGCCAGAGATGTGGTTTGGGAAGAGTGTGTGCCAGAGATGCCATGCAGGTCAGCGAGGTCATGTGGAAGTTGGCATATGTTGCCAAGGGTGCCTAGAGGTGCATGAGAGGTTTATGTAGGTGGGGTAGGATATGTAAGGTGACAGTGGTGTGGGTCAGAAAGGGTGTGGAGGGGTGTCCTGGGAGTAAGTGGTGCTATATAGGTAGAGTGCATAAAGGAATAGCATGAAGAATAGCAAGAAGAACAAAAGGAGATTGAATGTGTGAGACCCCTCCCTCCCTCCCTGTTATTCTATCTTTATGTTCTCCATTCCCATTCTCATCCCAGCAGTCAGATATGTGGTTGCTGCTAGATGGGGTAGGGAGCAAGGGATTGTGAAACAGGCTGGGAAACTGTCAAGGAATATTGAAAATGAAAATGATGCGACCACAACAGCAGCACAGAAGCAACCAATAGCACTGAAGCAACATGACTTCCCCAAATTCTATTCTTCTGGGAGTCATCAATCTTGGATTTTGAATACATTCTGTAAGTTAGTTCATTTGAGGTACCTTGGTTCAAAAAATGGTTGTACCATTGTACCATTTTGCCCAGTTACTCTTCTCATGATAATTGAAAGCTTCAGTAGTATATAGATTGAGACTTATTGTGGATGCTATTGCATCACTTTAAGACTATACTATATCATAAGCAACAAGGAAACATTAAACTCATAACCCTTTACTGCAAAGAATTGGGTCAGATCCAGGATTCTTTAACAATTCAAATATTAGAAGCTTTTCAGTTCTTGTTTTCAAATTATATTGTTTGCTGCCCAGAGTTTATATACCTATCAAACTGTTAACTGCTCATCTCCCTCATTGAGGGGCTCTGGGCTGTGTTATTTTACTCGGCACTTGACTCTCCAGCCCATGTTATGAAACTCAAATGGTCAGACAGACTTTTGTAGCCCAGATATGATAGCCATGAAGTTCTGTAAATATCATAATGGGACCTCATTATTCTATCCTGAACTTGGGAATACAAGCTTCTATTGCAAATATATTTTGTTACAATTTAGATATGGCCAGACCGCCCAGAGCTGGAGTTGTTGTTTGCCATGTTCTGGAAATCTATCTTCCTTCCTCTCTCCCTGAACCCACTCTAATCTTCTTTAGTTTATGTTGCAGAAACAGAAAAACCTAACATGAATACCTCTAAATTGTCTTATGTTATAAAAAGTAAAGGATACTGGCATTTGAAAATGTGTCCCCTCAAGTAAGCATCAATCCCCCCCTTGTCATCATCTCCCTCCATCCCTCCTTCTATTCCCTTCAAGAAGCAGACATTGATTTCTGAAGTCTTCTTCCAAATGATAGGCTTTCCAGTTGCTATGGAAACTGGGAAGTTCAGCAGCACTCTTCAGGGAGCATATAATAAAGTGTCAATAGAAGTATAAGAAGGGCAACAGGAACCCCTTTAATTGGAATTGTAACAGTACATATAACTCAATAATACTTTGATTTGATGCCAATTCCTAGCCAACATTCATTTACAAGATTTTGTAAAGTATAACTTGTTCAGAAGGCTCAGGACAACTTAGTTTATTGTCTTAACAGAAAGCTGATATTTTAAAGACTGCACACACAGTGATGCTTTAAAAGTTTGTGGACCTTTTTGAACTTTAAACAGTTCCACAAAAATATGACCTAAAATGTGATCTATTGTCCACACAAATCCTAAAATTAGATAAAGAGAATCCATTTAAACAAAGGAGCCATAAACACTGTACTTGTTCACTTATTTATTGAAGACAATGACCCACAGCCACTTATTTGTATGTGACAAAAGTATGTGAACATCCCTCGTTATCAGTTCATTTGAAGGGAGAATTAGAGTCAGGTGTTTCAATCTTGAATCCACACCTGTTACTGTTATTATATTTCCTATATTTGTAGTAGAGGGTTATGGGAACTACGTTTCATGAGGTTCCCAGTTTCTCCAAATGCTGCAGACTGAAATAGATCTTGGTCCATGTTGTGGTGCATTTTTAAAGTTTTCTCCTTTACCTTTTCTATTTGAGAAAAATGGCAAGCATTGAATAGAACGTTGTAGAAGAAACTAATGCAGTTGACTATTTATTTGGATCTCATCAATTCAATACAGTATCAGTGTTTTGATTAGTAGTGTTACATCAATCTTGATGCCTAGATCCAGCACTATAGTACGCAACTTTTAGGACTATTTGACCAATGCATAACTGTTCTTTAGCTATAAAGCGACACAGAGTTTATAGTTTACACCAACAATTCTTATGATGGTAAGTATCTAAGGCAGGCCTGTCAAACTGGTGACCCATGGGCCAGATGTGTCATGTACAGGCCATGCCCCCTTTGGCTCCACAAAGGCAAAAAACATCATGATACATCACGATACATCACGTGATGCGATCGAGTTTGACACCCATGATCTAATATAAAGTTTTTCTAGTCTAAAGAAAAGCTGAATAACCTTACTATCCTTGCTGTTGTATTGTCTCCTATTAAAATAGTAGCTTTCTCCCTTGGGATGGGGGAGAAATAAGAAATAAGCTCTTGGTTTTCTATAATTGCAGCAACATTAAGATTTATGATATTAATTAACTATATGAAAAGATATAATCTTTCTATAAAATGTTACTGGCATTCCCAAAGGAGTGTGATATTATCACTTGTGGAAAAATTTGCTAATTAATCCAATGTATATACCATGTTATGCATACTTTCTACAGAATGAAGAACAAAAAAAAAATCATTTTCTAATGTTAACAGCATTATTTCAAATTCAACAATTAGTAGCTGCAACTTATCCTTCCTCATCAAAGAGATAAATCTGCTCTTTGTTACTTAGTTACTTTCCTATTCTAATTTGCTTTCTTTTCTATGAAAGTAGATGATTTTCTAGAACTTCTATGTTGTTACTTTAGCTCCCTTCTTAATAAATCTGCCCAATTATACTTAAATCTAGAGCAGTCTTTTCCTTAACAAGCATGCATGGAATCCTATCTCTGCTATTACAAAATTATTCCAGGTAAGAAGCAGAAATAGGAAGTTTTAATTTTCAAATCTGAAGTTTCCCAAGTATGTACAATTATTGCCCTACACTTGAATTAAACTAGATACTAATAATACACTGGCAATTTTCTGGATGTGTTTTGGACCTATGAAGGAGACCTGATCTAAAATACATAACCAAAATACATGATGGATTTCATTGCCTTCTGTACAGCTATTATTAACTAATCAGTGCAATTGCTGGTAAAGAGGGAGAATAGATGTATATAACATGAATATACATATAACGTGCAGAGGTAGAGATGGTGGGTTATGTTCTTTATCCCACACTTTTCAGGATATTCATATAATCCTTCTGCTCATTTTAATGACCATGCCAGAGAGGTTGATAGAGGTTAGGTAATATTTAATAATGTAATTTCAATGTAGTGCAGATGCCTAAAATCATGCTTCCAATAACTTCTATGGAAATAAGAGATGTGTGTTTTTCATGGGAAACATAAAGGTTCAGTGCAACAGGAATGGGTTACTTAATTTACAATTGTAACAATTGTAATTGTAAATAGAGATATAGCCAAAATGAAGGGAATAAGAGTAAATTAATGCATACATAAATTTTAGGTATGAAAGAAATGTGTTAAAGACGTTTAGTGACATAGAGAGAATAAATGAAGATAGATAAAAACAAATACATTAAGAGTTTTTTCAGCCTAAATAGAGATGGTCAGATGTTTTTCTGAATTTTTTAAGGCTTTTGTGGGCAGCTTTTGTTAAGTGCCAGAAGTCATTGTAGAATTAACAGTATGCAAATACTTTAATTAAGAAACATTGTCTGGGTAACTTAGCAGGGGAAAAACTATGATTGAATGGAACAAAGGAAGAGTGAAGGGCATTTAAAGAATGAAGAAAAATATATGAAACTGTATAGATCTACTAGAAGGGTTTTTTGAAAGGATAGAGAATAAGAAACAACAAATGATGAGGATAAACTAGACTGAGCTGTATTTCCATTTCTTATCTCATATTGTACTTTATTTGGGCTATCTCTTATGTGCTTTATATAATTTTGTCTATCTATCCCCAGATTAACATACAGACAATTCTAGTAAAGTGGGCATCTTTTTGTACTATATAATATATAGAAATTGAAGTAAGACAATATTAACAGAAGCTTAAGGGTAAAAAGTCCAGATATTTGTATGCAAAAATTATATTGCAAAAATATGAATGCTTCAAGTTTTATGCTTGTGGTTTTTTTTAGATCTATGAGATCCAAGTACTATGCCAATTATCTGAATGATACATTGCCTGCCATTTCCTCTGCTTCTATATGGAATGCCACACAGAAAGCAAATCAAGTGACTTTAACTGTAGATACTGAATATCAGCAAATATGTGTATTAGTATTAAAAAGTATGATTAGAAATGATTAGATGGCATTATCAGAACTGCAAAAGATAAAAAGTTGCTGCTTCTTAAAATTGTCTTTTCATTGAAAACTAAAGTCTGACAATGGTCATATTTAGCAAATGAGAAAATACATTTGAGGAAAAAAAAGTATTTTTAAAATTTCCAGTAACTTGTAGGATTTTAAAAGCTTCTGAGTAATCGGGACTCAGGATCCATTACTAGCACTGACAGAAAAAATGTCCCTGCAATTGGCAGACATTAAGTGGCTTCTTCAGACTTGTCCAGGGTCTTGAAATGAAAATGATGCTTGATGTATTTGCTGGTTCAGATTTGAGCCATATTACAGTAAGTGAAGAAAACTCAGAGAATGTATATCCTGTTTTTCATGTCTTGGCAAACTCTGAATGCTTTGGACTCAGTTTGCCTTCTGCCCTAACTCAATGATCCTGATCTAAGCAATAATCACATTGCATTATGTGAGTTCAAGGGTTTAATAATATATTCCCTTTACAGTGTCATAGTCCTGATGTAAAACTTTAGAGATTCCCAAGTGGCAAACCCTTGAACAAACTGACATTTCTCAATATAATTCCACAAAGGAAGATGAAATGAAGGGTTCATGGA
Organism: Myanophis thanlyinensis; assembly: GCA_017656035.1. NCBI lineage: Eukaryota > Metazoa > Chordata > Lepidosauria > Squamata > Homalopsidae > Myanophis > Myanophis thanlyinensis. Next base: position 4,872 of record JAEANM010019734.1, on the reverse strand, counting down.
CAGCGTACCTGACCCTTAATATATTGGCAATTTACACCATTTTCTAAATTACAGTATTTTACTGAATTTTGTTTTAAAGTGTAATGTCAAATTCTGAAATGCTATAATGCTGCTGTCATTACGGTATAGAAGAATACGGTTCAGAAAACACTCAGAACAGAGTGATTGGTAAGGTGACCTGTCGGGCTTCTTCCAGACGTTTTTGTTTAACATTCCAATGTGGTGTCGAAGTTAAGCTTTTAGACTTAGGCTATTGAGACCCAGGTTCAAATCCATCTTCAAACATGAAAACTCACTGGCTCACTTTCAGCTAGTTGTTATCCCTCAGTCTCTGTTAATAGCTAACTTATTCAGAGTATTTTGCATCTCGTTGTATAGAACATGGAAATTAAAGAACACTTAAAGAACAATTAAAGAACAATTTTGAATGCAGTAAGCCAAATTATCAAGCACCTCTAAGATAAAATAATATTCTCTAAAATCTAGAAAATAGCTCTAAAAGAACAATTCCATTTTTGTTTAAAACAGCCTGTCATCCTATTTAGGATTTCAAGGAAATGTACAGCATTTTTTTACTATAATATAACAGAAATAGTATATCATTTCCCTTCTAACAAATTAAAAATACACCTTATGCAACTAATATCTGGTTGAATTAAAACATTCCATTTGATAACAGCATCACAAATTAGCTCCAAGTCAAGCTTATTTGGAGAAGATAATTCAGTAAGTTGGATACTAATGCAAAGAAGCTGTTTTCTTACTTGGTTTCCCCTTATTTGTACATTATCTTTTAAAATCTATGAAGAATTAATCAATCACTATTGTTATTAAAAATGTACTTGCTGAACAGAATACTTCTGGCAAAGGTCACACGTGGAGAAAAGACTTATAAAATCTGAAGACATGAACACACCAATTTGAAAGAAATGCTTATTTAGATTCTCGGGAGCTGATTCATTTAACCAGCTAGATGGCAGCACCAAGTCAAACTTGGCAAATTTCAAAAGCTAAGCAGGGTCCTATCTGGTAAACATTTCAATAAAAGATTTGCAAGGGAAAAATACATATGTGCGCGCGTGCACACAGACACACACAAATATACCCTCTCTACTTAATAATAAATTAGATCAGAATAGAGCTGGTAGGGACCTTGGAGGTCTTCTAGTCCAGCCCCCTGGTCAAGTAGGAGATCCTATACCATTTCAACAAGTGACTGTCCAGTATTTTGTTATGTCCAGAGATGAAGCCCCTACAATGTCTGAAGGCAAGTTGTTGCATTGTTTAATTGTTTTCACTATTAGGAAGTAATCTACATTGCAGTTTTTATTATGATTATATCTTACTCTTGACACAAAATCAGATCTGAGGCATTTGGAAGATATTTTTTCTTACATTTTGATTGCAAGTATTAAGTTGTAATAGCCTTAAGGTATGTAACTTAGCACCTAAAGAAGCAGCATTTCTCAGCATTCTGCAACAAATACTCTGAGCGTGTCCTAGTCTCTCCCAGTACACTGGCAGCAAATGGCTTTGCATGATATTGATTATATTATATATTGTTGGATTTGTGTTGTCATGTTTTAGTTTTTAATCTTCTTACTGTTTTGGAAGTCAATATTCAGGTTAGATTGAATAAACCAGGGGTGATAAAACCCTAATATTGCAATTTTTCATATTATGGATAACTTAAAACTAGCATGTAATCTTTAATGAGGAGTAATAAAAGGAATTTTAGACAAAATATAGGATTTTACTGGTTTTGAGGATCTGATGTTTGAAATGCACATTTTATATTTAGAAATAGCCAAATATAATAACTCTGTCATGATTAAGAAGACAGAGTGAGAACATTTAAGAACTTCCCTACCATGTGTAAATGATTTTATTTCGTTCCAATTTAGTTCAGACTTAATACTAAGCAGAATGAGCTAATTGCCTCAAACAGCATAATTTTGAAATCATGGAAGATAAAGTATTGCATATCAATCTACTTTTTTTTTTGCATTTTCTGCCAAAGAATGTTAATGTATGCCTCTGAGGTTTTTTGCATTATATACTATAATACTTTGATTGGCTTTTCGTACAATGTATGATTATTTTTTCTGATGGGAAGAGAAAAGGGACTTTTTTTTTTCCAGATAGCAAAATATTGAACACTATCCTGGTCATGCTAGGAACAACATGAACTATCCCTTATTTTCTTCCTATACTGAATTTCTATATATTTTCAGAGAAAAATATTATGGATTTTCCTTTAGATAGTAGCACAGTTCAAGTCATCAGGTACATTGTTAAGTTCAAATAAACATATATTTTGATGCACAGGCAAATGCTTGTATTAAAATATGCAAAAAAAATTGAAGTTAGCAAAATGTACTTGGCTGTTCAGTTTCATATTGAACTTGATAAAGAGACAGTTTGCTCTGGGGATTAGAGTGAAGTACTTACAGTATATTTATTTTTTTGTAATGGAAAATTCTGTATATGCAGCAAAGAGGCAAATGTGCAAATTGAGAATAAAAAAGCAAATATGAATGATGCTAGCAAAAGTGATTCATCTTTTGAAGATCTGCACTGCCAGCCATTTGTAGTTTCATTTTTTTTTAGAGCCCATTATATACTAACCTTACTATGGCAGAATGACTAAGCCTCAATCACGTAGGCTGTTGAAATCAGAATGCTTACTCAGAAGTAACTTCATTGACTCAAATATTAATATATTTATGTATTAGCATTGAACTGCCATGTAAAGCTATCTGTACTTTCTTTGTTTGGGAAGAAAAATTATTCAAGAGACATTATAATTTCAAAACAAGGTGTTAAAGGAAAAGAGAGCATGCTGTAGTGTCAGCCACAGCCCTGTGGCTATTCTAACATAATGTGTGTACTGTACATATTTAAGTGAATGCTACTTTACTTTTTTTTCCCTCAAAGCAGCTTACTGTGGAGTTAGAAAGATGATGGATATACTAAAATATCTAATCATAATAGGCACTCATAATCAGTTAGCTAGTACTTTGGATTTGGATTATAATTTTGCCATTTTAGTAGTTTTTTTCTAAGAGACTAGTAGGAGACTACTACAGTTGTGATTCAGTTCTTCAGATTATGTTTATAATAGGAAGAAGCCTTAAAAGCTGTTTGTCCATTACTCACTCTTTTATAAAGTATTGAAAATGGCTATCCTGTTTCTCCCTCCACATACTACAAAAATACTAACTTAGAAGAATTGGGGTATCAGGAGACCTGTGCAGCTTTTTCCCATTAGGAGATCTCTCAGCCCTTCCCCAAATATTCATTTTTCTAGTCAAGGATAATGAACATATTTTGGATGAGAAATAGAAGCTGTGCAGATGAGTCTGTTGTTTCTGCATATAGTACTCCTGAGTGTGAACATATCACTGCAGGCATGATGATGTTACTGAAGCCCCACCCATTTTGTACATAGTATGTGAATATCACACATTTAAAAGAGGGACTTTGATCAGGAAAACATATCCACCATCTTCCAGATTTTGAAACCGCTCCTCCTCCAAGACATCCCTGCTCTCTGCCAGATCCAGTGGGGCGGGTCCCTTATGATTGGTGTTATATTCCTAAATGATATTTTCAGGGAATAAAATGGTTCTGTACTAGGTTTTAGCTATTTCATTTCATAAATAAAGGTGGGGGAATGGCCTAAACATGGTGATAGGTAAGAAGCTCTTATCTAAGCTGTTTTATTTTATCTTCAAACTTGCTTTTTTCATTTTTATAGATTTTTAATTTATTTTTTATAAACTGTAATACTTGGGAGGTCATATATTTATCTGTTCCAGCGACAATTCAATATCATGTAAAACCGAAGAATGGGGGGAAAGGAAGAAGAGAATAGTGTGTGTATTCCACAACAGAAATTATCCAAGCCCAGCAAAATGTGGATAAATACAAATTAAATAGACAACTTCACTAACTTTGACCCTACTTCCTAAGTAGATATGACTCATAACTCTTTGGAATAGGATCTACAGACAGAAATTGAAAATCAACAGTTTGCAGAACTTTCTTCTTCCTTGGTAGAAGATACCCTCCCTACCCAGACTACTGCCATTTTTTTTTATCAACTGCATTGCTTGTGCAAGATAGGCATGATACAAATTTAAAAAGTGTAACAGACTTCATAACCAGGCAATAGCTGTTCACAGAAGAAACAATATTGATCATTGAACTTTTTACTTCAGTCAAAAATAAAACTGACCTAGTAATGTCCTTTGAAAAGTATACTGTACGAGAGTCACCCAAATAAACAGCAGAAGTGTAAAGACACTTGCTACTCACATCCACAGGCAATGAGTTTAGGAATCTACTAGGAAAGGAAAAAATAACTAAATAAATGAGATGTGCATTTAGAGATCATTCAGATCATTCTGCAGATTTCAAACAATAGAATAACTATAAGGTGATAGAATTTCAGAAAGGCAGTCATTCTATCCTTGAGCAAGCTGCTCTGTGAAAGCTCCTGATATATCTTGATAGAATGAGTGGCTGCCACCTAGAAGAGGCTGCATGCAAATTGCTAATGTTTTTGGGACTTTGCACCCCATGCATTATAGTCTAGTGCTATGTAAAATCCAATGTTTATGTTTATGTTTATTAGATTTATAAACCGCTCCTTCTCCCTAGGGACTCAGGGCAGTGCACAGCCAGTAAAACCACAAATACAGATAACATTTTAAAAACCTATTTAAAATAATTAAATAACGGCTGTGTAATTTAAAACATTATCGTTATAAGTTAAAATTGAATGAAGATGAGTTAAAACAAACGGTTAAAATATAAACAATTAAAATTTAGTATAAAATTAATTCAGTTAAAATAGAATTAAATTTA
>JAEANM010019733.1:0-12286 GCA_017656035.1 Myanophis thanlyinensis | reverse complement strand
TTATTCATCTTAATATTATACACATCTATTATTTATATTTTAACTAGTCTATTACTCCTTCATTTTTATACAAGGATGCTCAGTATTGTTCAACCAATGACTATATATTTTTCTGTTTACAATCTATATTCTTTTATTCTTTACCACTCTTATGAGTGGGAAATATTTCAAAACTGATAGAAAAAAATGTATGTTTTGAATGTTTAGTGTAAATGTAATTATATTTATCTGGATCATTTCTTTACTTAATTATCTGTCTAGTTTTTATTTATAAGTCTAAGTATTTAGCAAGATACATCAATTTACTTCCATATTTTATTTTCTATTATTGATACAATCTCATACCACTTAGCTTCATAAGTTCTTAACACTTCTGTGTTTTTTTAAAGAAACACATTTAAGTAGGAAAAAAGTTTCAAAATAATGCTATTTTCCATTTCTATTACACCCTTTTAGCTTGGTAAATCTTCTTTCCAGCTTTATTTCTTTGTATATTGAGCATGGACTTATATGTGAGCTTTTGGAATATCTCTGAGATGGGCATACATTTCAGCTATAATTTAGAATCATCCTAACTTGCAAATTGAAGACTTATGATAGTATATGGAATGGGCAGGATTTGTACTAACTGAAATCTATTAATTAAAATGTTATTTACCATAATTAAAAATTGAAATTACGTCCAGGGAATCAGTTTTCTCAGAAAAAAATCCTGTGTTATGGAAATGTTCACATACAGTAGGTTTAATAATAATAGCAATAGCACTTAGACTTATATACTGCTTCACAGTGCTTTTACAGCCATCTAAGTGGTTTTACAGAGACAGCATATTGCCCCCCAAAATCTGGGTCCTCATTTTACCCACTTTGGAAGAATGGAAGGCTGAGTCAACTTTGAGCTAGATTCGATCTGCCAAATTACAGGCAGCTGGCAGTCAGCCGTAGTAGTCTGCAGTACTGCATTCTAACTACTGTGTCACTGCGACTTTTATAAGACTTTTATAATCAGATCATTTGGCTTGAGTTCCTTATATTATAAATAGGAACTCTTTTACCTCTCATACTTTCTTGTATTATTTTAATGTTTGTTCTCTTCTTTTTTCAGGATCTGGAAATAGTATATTCTTATTTACATGGAATGGAAGCTTTGTCTAATTTAAGAGAACATCAGCTCAGGTAAGCTGAATTGATTGTATTTCATTCTGTTTTTAGGCCTATACAGTTTTGTTACAAACTATTGCTTTAATTGACTATTGCCTTACAATTTTTATAAAATTTTTATTGTAGATAAAGTTAACATTAAAGGAAAATAACATAAGTAAGATGTAAATAATGGTTTAGGCAAAACTGTACATAATCAGCTCATTTTTCAAATAAAACAGACCTCTTGTTCTGCATGACTATCATGAATTACTAGACAGTTTTCAGTGAATGGAGAAAAATGTGGCTACCATTGTTTTTATTTATATAAATGTCTTTTAGAATCTTAATAAAGTTAACAGTTAATGTAAAATTATTTATCTTGCTTTTCCTTGTAGAGGAATTTAAAAGAAATAGTCACAAAATTTCCAATTTCAAATTGAAATGTTTTGCAGGTATATGAAATGTAAAAAAGTATGTGGATTTTTTGGTGTGTGCATATATGTGTCACATATGTGTAAATTGCTCCAGTAAAATTAAATTATAAACCAAAAGAATGCTCAGCCAAGTTCCTGGATGAGTTTAAAAATGTTATGATCTGTCATTGGATGAAAGTAGCATTAATGCCCGGCAAAATCCTTATGGCAGTTGTCCCCAACTTTTCTGGCTTCATGAATCGGCAGTGGTGGAAGCAGTGGGTGTGGGGAGGGGATAGTTTCTCATGCACAACCTAGATTCCGTGCATGTGCAAATGAAGCTTCACACACTCACCACTGTCCAAATAGGCTGCAGACCAGTACCAGCCTGTGATCTGGAAGCTGGGAACCTCTGCCTTATGAAAAACCTTTAATCACCAGAGTTCTGCAACCAAATAAGCCTACTTATTAGTTACCGCATTCTTTAAATTATAACAACGGTCCAGATGTGGCCTGCCATCTGAAATCATATAACCCATAGTCTTGAAAAATAGTGGCCTTCTGTTTGGCTGCTCTTGTGAGTGGCTTGCTGTATTTTTAAAATAACATACTATGTTTCTCTGAAAATATGACCTACTCAGAAAGTAAGTCCTAGCTTTATTTTTAGATGTGCTCCCAATATAAGCTCTACCCCCCAAAAGAAGCCTTAATTAAGACCCTGCCCACTCCGGGGTGCACCGAAAAATTAAGCTAGGGTGGGGTTGGGAGGGTGGAGCTGCCTTACTATTTATCTTTGGATAGTTGCAGTCAGGCCTTGCATACCTCGGCCCATTTCTTCTGCAGCCAGCAAGGCTTTTCTGAAGGCCTCTCTAGTCGATAACAGAGTTCTGGAGATCAGCTACAGTGGCCTTCAGGAAAGTCTTGGTGGAAATGGGCCAAGGTGTGCGAGACCTGATTGCAACTGTCTGAACCTGAAGAAGTTCCTGAAGGCCTCTGACAGTGAAAAGGAGGCTGAGGGCAATGCACGCAAGAGTGAGGTGAGTCAATGGATGACATCCCCACTGAAAATAAGACCTGGTGCCTTTTTGGGTGAAAAAAAAATAAGACAGGGTCTTATTTTGGGGGAAACACAGTATTATTTAAATAAAGATGCTGTATTATACTTAGTTAGATTTAATTATCCTATATAATTCTGACTGGCTCAAGGTTGACTTAGCCTTTTATCCTTCAGAGTTTGGTAAAATGAGGACCCAGTTTTTTGGGGGCAATATGCTGACTCTGCAAACCACTTAGAATGGGCTGTAAAGCACCATGAAGCAGTATATAACTTTTAAGCACTATTGCTATTGCTATTGATTATTAATATCTTCATTTATTAGTTAAAAACATGTCTCTGGTACTTATTTGGAAATATCTTGTTGACCTCTTAGAGACTTAGACAAAGGGGTTAATGGATGATTTTTCCGGCATGTTGAAGGAAAACAATCTTTAAGGTTACAGACTGCAAGTACTATAAGGTTTAAAAAAATAACCTGGCATTTTAACCTGACCTTACTTGGAACAAGTTTCAGGAACAAGGTTTTATTAAATATGTTCGGTTATGATTTGCATCTAATTCAGCCTCTGAATTATCTTTAAATGCAGTCTCACAAACTAATAAAGTTGAAAGATAACAAGAAGGCAAATGATTGTGGGCAGATTTTTTTCTATCCCGGAGATATTGCAGCTGGCAAACTAGTGTTCCTTAATCAAAACGAGGTCTAAATTTCAAGTGGCAGAACTGGATGAGGGAAGATGTGTATCTGTTCATTCAAATAGGGTGTAACTTCATCTAAATCTACTTCAAAACTTCCTCTCTTTTTTGTTAAAATATGATGCTCCGTTGGGCAATTGTGAGTAAGCTATGTGGGAGACGAATTTGTATCCACTAGATTTCTCACAGCATTTTTCATGAACAACTAGAATTTGCTAATTTATCATTATGAAATGCCAAAGGTGACTTCTGCAAGTTAGAAATGACTGTATTTAACCATGACAATTACTGAGCAAAAGCTGAGCAAAAATCAAGAATCTGCAACCAAATGGAATTGATGATTTTTTTTCAGCTTGGCAATTTTCATTTAGGAATGCTACCAATTGGAATTAATACACCTGAGAAATTATATTTCAACTAAATGTAGATTTATTAAGAAAAATATATACTCTGGACACTCTACTAAATACATGTAACTATTTCAAATATTGACATCAAAGGATAGACACCATTAACTGCTATCTTTAAAAAGTAATCTTATATATTATATGTGGAAACCAATTACAATTTAATATTACTGATAGTAATTTATCTGTTTGGGGATGGTATATGCCATTATTATCTGGAATTGAAGAAAGGTAGGAATAAGCAAGGACCAAAATGGATGAATACTTTCCTCATTGTTTCCTCTTATCTTCTTCTCTCCCCCACCTAATATGGTACTGCAGATCACAAAGGAACATAATTCAGATATCTAATAATCGTTGAAATTAGGCAAATGATCACATAATATTGTATAGATTTAGTTCCTCCTAGTCCACATGACCTTAATAATAAAAGTAGGGAGGACAAGAAACTTAATGGCTATTAGAGAAATTATTATTTATCATTGTAAATTTTTTAAAAATTGTTTTACAGAATCATGTGTGAAACTGTGAGATATGAGCGGCATGAAGCCAATGAAGTTTTATACTAGTGAGTTGCTGTTTTTAATTTTATATTGGTTTTGGGAACCTTGCATATTCATGTTTGGTTACTTTTTCAAATAGCATTGTGTTGGCTTTAACTATACTGAGAATAGATGGAAACATTATCCAAATGACTTAAACAATAAATTATTCCAGATTGTCACATCTAAGTTAATTTAAAAGCTTTCTAGCTATTTGTATTCTATAATCACCAAACCATAAGTTTTGGAAAGAAAAATGTAATTCTTAACCATGTTCCTAATTGAAACAAATAGTTTAAAGCAGTTGTAATATTGTTTGCTGCAGTTTGTTTCAGAAGCATTTTACACTTTTATGCTATCAGATATTTTAAATATATGTACCCTTTTTAATATGTGTGATCATTCTAATTTTTTTGGGAGGGAGGGGATTTATGTTGGATTGTTTCTTACACATAACTGGGTTGTTTTGCACCTAACTACAATTTTCCAATAATTTCATGACATTAGAGGTAGTCCTTATCTTACAACGATTCATTAAGTTACAATGGCACTGAAAAATGTGACATGACCATTTTTCATACTCAAAACTGTTGCAGCATCCTTATGGTCACATGATCAAAAATTGGATGCATGGCAGCTGACATGTATTTATGACAGTTGCAGTGTCTCAAAGTCACATGGTCGTCTTTTGTAACCTTCTGACAAGCAAAATCAACAGAGAAGCCAGAATCATTTAACAACTGTGTTGCTAAACAATTGCAATGATTCACTTAACAACAATAGCAAGAAATGTCATGAAACACACTTAACAATTATCTTGCTTAGAAATGGAAATGTTGGGCTCAGTTGTGAGGTTAAGTTGAGGACTACCTGTAGTTATAGACTTAGAAATAAAAACAATTTTTATTTAGCTAAACTATTTCAGAATACTAATTCTAGTTTAATTTCATTCTGTAGTTTTACTTGCCAGTTGATTATTTTGTGGTTCATTCTACAGATTATTTGGCAGAGCAGCATAAACTTGATATTTGCAATCCTATGTATTTCAAGCATAAACATTTAAGTAATTTGTTGTCTTCATTGCTAGTTAGTCCTAAGGCTCACTTGTCAGAAAGTATTGTGCTTAAAAGTTTGTGAATCTGTTTGGATTTTCAATATTTTTCATAACTATGACTTAAAATGTGGTATATTCTCCACCCAGGTCCTCAAATTAGACAGAAGATAGCCTATATAAACAAATGTGTAAAACTATTATACTTGTTCATTCATTTGAAGAAGAAAATGATCTAGAGGTACATATTTGTGTGTGGCAAAAGTATGTGGACCTCTAATATTATCAATTCATTTGAAGGGGAAATTAGAGTCAGATGTTCAATCAATGGAATAATAATCAGGTATGAGTGTGTCTAAGGGGTGGTCCTATCTTATTTAAAAAAAAATAGAATGTTAAGTATTCCCTATTAAAGTTTGATCATTATAACACAAGTGTGTGGAAGTGTGTCATGGCTTCAATACAAGAGATTTCTGAAGATCTCTGAAAAACAGTTGTTGATGCCCAGCAGAATTATTCCAAGCCAATGTGCAGGATTGATCAATTGTTATTGTAAATGTTTAGTTGTAATTTTGCTGACCAATGTGGCAGGCTAGTTACTGAAAATAAACATTCCCATTCTTTTGCCATATAGAAATATGTAACTTTGGCTCACTTTCTTCAGTGAATAAATGAAGAGTTTTAGTAGTATACTGGACAAATAACTTGCCTTATTTACTGGTTTTGTGGGCACTGGATTGGCTGGCAGGGGACTTCTAAGTGCAAGTCATAGTTTTTACCCATAAAGCCTTTTATGGCTTGGCACCCAGGTAACTGAGGTCTACCTACTTCTGGAAGAACTAGTCCAGCTGGTATATTTGCACTGAATTTGGATGCTGAGTTCTGAATACTGAATAGAGCAAGCTTGTATTCCATTCATATGAAGCCGTTTACTACTGGAGATGTAAAATGCCACCCTTCTGGATGGCATTTTAGAAAACATTCAAAATAAGTCTTTTCCACAGAGAGTTTAATTAACAATGATTTTAACATTTATGGTTGCTAATATGGATGCTGGGTTAGGGTAGGAAGATGTTTTATTGATTTTGTTGCTGTAAGGAATTTGTGTTTGGTTTTATTGATAAACTGCTATAAGTGCCTGATTTGTCAGGATAGAAATAGTATAATAAACAAGAAGATAAGTAAATTGTTTATCCTATAGAAATGTATGTGATAAGACATAGTGAAAAATATCATGTTTAGAAAATGTTCATCAGTTAAAACTAGCTTGTCACTAGTACTTATGTGAAATTGCAATACTGTTGTATACGTTTTCTTTCATGACATTTATCTACTTTTACTTCTTTTAAAACCATACATTCTAAAGTTATCTCATTTTTTTAACAGCCCTGATGATATTGGGACCTGTTGGTATATTCTTCTGTCTGGTTCAGTATTTATAAAAGAATCAATGTTTCTTCCAAGGAGCAGGTATGATTGGAATTTATTTTAGTTTAAATATTTAAAGAGAAATTGGTTGCATCTGCATATTTAAAGATATATCAGTTACCTGTACTGCATATTTGTATAAAATATTTACATCTGTGTTTCCAGTTGATAGGAACATATATCTAAAAGTGTATCACACTGAAAATACAATAGAACACTTTATACATGTAGGCAGCTTCTAATACAGTGCATAAACATCTAGTTTGGATGTTAGCTTGTAGACACAATCCATTCTTTTTCAAAACTTTATCTGAAATGCTAATAAATTATGATTTTATACCTGGTATTCGTTCATATTCATTTTATAATAAAAATTATATTTTATTAATGGGAATATATGATACCAACACATCAACCCCAAACCTGTAATATAATCACTATTGTCTAAAATATATAACATGTAGATTGTGTAGATCTATTGTATCTACATGTATCTACATGTAGATTGGACCAGATCTATTGACTTTAAAATACTGAAACATGAAATTTAGTAAAGGCCTCCTAGCCATGGCTGCTCCTTGCTGTTTCAGAAGGAGTTGAAATCTAGGAGGCACCCCAAATTGAGTGCAGAATTGCTTGAGATAACCATGCTTGGAACTAGCCCCAAAGGAAAGAAGAGAATCAGCACAACATTGTGCCACCCACTCCACTCCAACCCCCAAAACTGGTCCAGAAGGGTATCATGATCTGTCAAGGAGAGATGCACAATTTTTTGTCCACTATTGCCAAGTGTTTATTCATTTCAGAAGCATAACAATTAAAATGAGGCATAATATATGACATAAAATTTAAAATATAAAATACAAGATTAAAATATGTACAAATTAAACAGATCTTGACTCCAAACTAGCAATATTAATTATACCCTATCATGCTGCCTCATGTGTACACTGATTGGGACACAAAGGACAGGTATACATATTGTTTGCATGTCACCAGAATCGTAAAGAGGATAAGCCGTCAGATAGCCTCATTTGTTCAGAGTGTCTCTGAATCTTTGTATCTGTGCGCAGCTTATTCAATGATTTCCATACTTCCCAGTTTTCATTAGACCCAGTTGCCAACTCCTCCATTGGTTCCATCCAGTGTTCATTCTTAGTATCTTTGATAGGTACACTTTGCTTTCCAATTCTTCAAAGTCTTGTGTCAACCTAAGGAAGCTTTTCCTAGATTTTAATCTCTGATGAGAGCTGGTTTTAGGCAATGTTGTCTAGATATTGTTGATTTGAGCTTCTCTCTGTATGCTGCTTCTTCTCTCTAAACAGCAGGCAGGGCGGCAATGCCAGCTAGGTGGTGGTGGTGATGATGTTTATCCATTGTTTTTGAAGAGGACCTTGACATCTAGCAGGTAGTGGGTTGTCCATGGTGTGTCTGCAAGTGGCTGGTAAGGCCAATACAGGCATGGAATGTTCTGCCACATGTCGGGCAGATGTGTGGGCACCACTGTTACAGCATTTGCATCTCTGGCTTTACGGAGTGCATTCTTCTCTTGTGCTATAGTTGTTCTTCTGTCTTCAAATGTCTGGCAGCTTTGATGAGTCAATGTGCGCCATGCCAATCGATCTTGTGCCAGAATTTCTCAGGAAGTGGTGTTGATAGCCAGGGACTTGAAAGAGGCTTTCAGTGTGTCTTTGTAATGCTTCTTTGCGACCGCTTTCTTTGAGGCAGCTCACCATAGAAGAGCTGTTTGGGGATGTGGTAGTCTGGCGTCCTTGCAACATGGCCTGCCCAGCATGTCTGGGCTTTCATCAGTAGGGTGTGAACTGATGGCAGGCCTGCTCTAGAGAGGACTTCTGTGTCTGGTGCCTTGTCCTGCCACCGGATCCTCAGAAGTCTGTGGAGCCAGGTCATGTGGAAATGGTTCAACTGCCTAGCATGCCTCCTGTATACAGCCCAAGTCTCACTGGCATACAGTACATTGCCAGGTTTTGTTGTTATCAATTGCTATTATTAGTCTGTTTTACATTCTTTTGAGGTTATACAATTGTGGTCATGGGCAAGCTTATTTAAAAGAATAAGGTAGTTTGTCAGCTTCATGGACTCACCCAGGATATTTCCTTGGCAGCATTATGTAAGTAATTTCTATTGTCTTTTAATAGGATGTAATTTCAACCTTCCAGTTTCATAGAACATAGAATAATAGAGTTGGAAGGGACCTTGAAGGTCTTCTAGTCGAACCCTCTGCTCAAGCAGGAGATTGTATACCATTTCAGATAAATGGTTGTCCAGTCTCTTCTTGAAAGTCTCCAGTGATGGAATACTGACAACTTCTGAAGGCAAGCTGTTCCGTTGGTTGATTGTTCTCATCATTAGGAAATTCCTTCTTAGTTCTAGGGTCTTCTTTCCTTGGTTAGTTTCCATCCATTGTTTCTTGTATTGCCTTTTGGTGCTTTGGAAAATAGTTTGACCCCTCATCTTTGTAGCAGCCCCTCAGATATTGGAGCACTGCTATCATGTCTTATCTAGTCTTTCATTTCATTAGACTAGACATACCCAATTCCTGTAACTGTTCTTTATATGTTTTAGCCTCCCCTAATCATTCTTGTTGCTCTTCTCTGTACTCTTTCCAGAGTCTCAACAACTTCTTTATATAGTGGCAATCAGAACTGAATGTAGTATTTCAAGTGTGACTTTACTAAGGATTTGTAAAGCAATATTAGAACTTCATGTGATCTTGATTCTATCCCTCTATTAATGCAGCCTAGGATTGCACTGACTTTTTTTTTGCTGCTGCCATAGACTGTTGGCTTTATTTAAGTGATTGTCCACTAGAGATCCCTCTTACAATTACTGGCATTAAGACAAGTTTCACCCAGCCTGTATTTATACAGTTGGTTTTTGCTGCTTAAGTATAAAACCTTATTTTTATTTACGTTGAATTTCATTTTGTTAGATAGGGCCTAGTGTTCAGTCTGTCAAAATCTTTTTGAATCTTGAGCCTGTCTTCTGTGGTATTGCTTATTCCTGCCAGTTAGCTGTCATCTGCAAATTTGGCGAGTTCCCCTTTTATTCTCTTGTCTAGACCATCTGGTGGTGATGCTACCTAGCCTACAGTTTTCTAGCCTGCCAAAAAGTAGATTGCAGTTTATTTTATCAAATGATTTACTGAAATCTAAGTATGCCATGTCCACAGCATTTTGCTGACCCACTAATCTATGGTAATCAATTCCCTTGATAATGAATGTTTATTCACAGTGGTTTCATCAATTTTATCTCAAATAGTTGACTTTGTATACTGAGAAAGAAGTGAAATATCCCATGAGGATTGTTTTGGAAAAAATGACTCACTGGAACCAGGTATTTGGTATAACCTGGTGCAGTTGAATAGTTCATGTTTTTGTCCTGTTTGAAAACCATCAAGTCTTTCTGAAGATCAGTATCTCGGACCTGGTGCCTTTATGGAACTCCATAAACATTTCACACAAAATTATATTGTTAGGCTAGAAACTTCCTCTCCTTTAAGAAAATGAAAATTATCCTGTAGCAGCTATTAATTCTACTGAGAAGAATGTTAATACCTTAGTTGATTGAATTCAGTAAATGGGATTACAGGCAAATTAAATTGCATCTTCTCCAATAAACTGAAGCTTTTACAAATTTATAATTCATTTTTGCTGGAACGGCCTACATGACTAACAATAAATGGCTGTGAGATGTTTTAGAGAACTCAAGATTATGGTGTTTTCTAAGAGCATCCTGACCAATTTAAACGTTAGATTCAATTTTTGTCTAGTACTTTGGTTGTGTTATTTATACTTTCATATTAAAATTATGAATTTGCAATTTTGATTTTATTACTTTTTATGGGCATTTTAATTAATTGTATCAATCAGTGGCTGGGAGTATTGATTTGATGATACATAAATAGAATGGATAGATGGATGAATGAATGAATAAAATTAACAAATGCTTGAAGTTACGACTAAGTCCCCCAAAGCTACTTATAACCTGGTTCAAATGCCACTCCCCCAATCATATGACCGTATTTTGGATGCTCAGCAACTGGCTCACATGTACAACTGTTTGCTGCAACCTACTGTCATATTTATGACATTTTTTCCAAAAACAGGCATTTATTTCCAATTCCTAGCAAAAACTGACCTACATTGAACTATCGGTATACATAACAAGTGCAGCATTTGCTTTATAATTTGATATTTGCTTAAGGATCACTGGAAAAAGATCACAAAATCAAGTTGGTCAAGTGATGATGTGCTTTGCAACCATTATGACATACAACCGTAATTGCAAGGTTCAATTACGGTCATAAGTAAAGGACTACTTGTAATGATAAGCTTTTCAGCATGGCAGTGGGCGAAGAAAGACCAAAGTCCTGTCTTAAATCATCTGGCATGAGCAAAAAATTGCTGCATTATTTATACATAATAGCAAAAGTAAATATATCTGCCAAGTTTAGTCAGAGATCAAACTATCTACCATTGATGAGGAGTTGAATGAGAAGTAGAAGACACAGGTTTGGGGTGATATCTACTGCCAGTTGTCTTCTATAATACTTTTAATTGTATTATTTTATTAAAATAATAAAGCTACTTTATTGACCGATGCTTGAAACATCAAATGGATTTTAGTTGCTAATTGCCTTGTTCAGGACTTAAGCATAAACAGCAAAGAGAAAGAGCTGCTAGAACTGGAGTCCATAGTTAGATATTTATACTTATATCAATATTACTATTATACTTAACGTTTTCTTAACTTTATAATTACTATTTAATATTCCTATTAAAATAGTAATTCCTGTTTATTTCACTATTTTAATAAATGAAATTAAAAAAAATAAAAGATAAGCTCAGATGCACTAATAATGATTTAACATATGATGTTTTCTAATAATTTGCTAGGTTATGATAATTCAATCTCTTTTCCTTGTCAGAAACCCACAATGAAGAAAACATGACCATATCCTTGTTTAGTGAACTTTTAATCAGTGATTTCCCAAAGCTCTTTGAGCAACATTCCCTGTTTTATTTTTTGTCCAAATGATATCATTATGATGATGTATTCTAAGGGACAAATTATCTAGAATATTGAGATGTTATAGACCTTGTACAGTGTATAATTAGGAACAAATTGTTACTTTAACTGTCACACGTTATTCCATATAAAATACCTTTGGAGTCAAATTCGAAGTGTTCTTTCCAGCTGGTAACTGTAAAGAAAAAGTGGAGTCTGAAGAGAGACTCTATTCCTGAAAGCCTGCAAATCAGTCCACCCTGATTATGCAGTCCTAAGAAAAACTTGATTAGTTTAAATTAAGTGCTCACAAATTATCTTATAAACATATGGTAGTTACTGTGATAATTTAGGAACAGGATTAATGGAAGGTGGTTGCTATCTGTTCTGCAGTCAACTTTCAGCTCAACCAGAGAATAAAAAGGTCTGGGTAGCAGCATAATAATCAGTAGTAACACAATCAGTTTAGAATAGTTGAACTAATTATTTAAATGTGAGGTATTAATGGTAAATTCTAC
>JAEANM010019732.1:0-12286 GCA_017656035.1 Myanophis thanlyinensis | reverse complement strand
TCCATCCCTCCCTCCCTCCCTCCCTCCCTCATTATTCTATGCCACATTTCCCTGACTAAAATTTTGTTTTGTTATATCTTAGAAACCTTGTCCCACTGCTTTATAAATTACTATACAGGAATACTACATAAATGTACTTGCATTTTTTTTAGTAATTGTATTTGGTTTAATTTTGTTAGGGATTGTTTCCCATTACAGTTTCTCTGCTTTGTCCCACTGGTGATTTTCATAGTTGCCGAACATGCATTGTCTTCTTAATTTGGAATGAAAGGATAGGTTTTAAATAGTTTACATTCCCACAGTTGAGTACCAGTGTCTAAAAAACTTCCAATAACTTTTAGCAAGGCATGTAGAAGAACTGTACAGAAATGAATCTTGGGGCTATGAAAAATTGTTCATGAATAAGAGTGGGAAGACAAACAGCATTATAAAAAGATATGTGTCTGGCAGTGCTAAAACAGCTTTTACATATGGGAGGAAGAGAGAGGAGGAAAAATGTAAAAGTAACAAGGGCCTCCAAGGGCCTCCTTCTTGAGATTGTGAATGGAGTTAGACAATATAATAAATAAATAATAAGAAGCCTCTTGTGCTGGCGCTAAGTCATGGGGGCAAAACAGGTTTGCTCCTGAAATAGCAGCTAATTTGCTTTAGATCATTTATTATAAAAGAATGGGGAGGGAATACTCAGCCCCCTCTACCCATTTTATTTCAGATGACAGAGAAAAATAAAGCAACATTGCTGTTTCCAGCACAGCCATCTACCTTGATTTCCACTCACAGATTTTTGTATAAGAGACCAGAATTTTTTTTTAGAAATGACTTCTGCTTGCATTCCTTTTTAACAATAAAACATGACATCTAAACAAACAACAACAAAAGCTTAACGTGAATGCCCTTAGGGCCCAGTCTCAAACAATGAAATCATGACAATGTGTTTCCAAAGGTGCTTTTCCAAAACGTAAATTGGACTTTCCTGATTTTTTTTTCCCCTTGAAAACGTTTTACTTCTCATTCAAGAAGTTTCTTCAGTTCTGAACTGAAAAAAAAAAAAACCTCTTGGATGACAAACAAAACATTTTCAAGGGGAAAAAAACAAGCAACAAAAGCAATTTCCAGTTTTGGAAAAGCACCTTTGGGACAACCATGACCCGGATGATTGAGAATCTTCATAGACAAGACACTGTTGAAAAATGGAGGAGGGGAAAATTTATATAAATTCACCTGATTAAAAACAATTCTGATTTTCATCCCTCCTTTGCTTGCTACCTAAGCCCCCAAGAAACTGTGGGTTGGTTTTTTTTAGGACCAAGGATGATGTGGTTGGTTGAAGAATTATACTACACTTTTCCAACTGTTTCAGGGGAGAAAAAGGATTGGCAAATTTATTCCAGTTTCTAAAATGTCAGCTCCAGAAATCATTTATTGTGTATTCCCCAAAATGGGGTTATTTTTCCTTTGGAGGAGAAGAGAGAAAATTGTGAAATCTGAAAATTTGAAAGAGACACTTAAAAGATTTTAGCCTAACTGTTGATGAGATATATTACAAATTAGAGTTGTACAAGCAAAATATCAACAAGTTTGGTGCCAATTGTGCAATGGCAATGTAAAGTAACGTTTCCATTAAACCATGAAATTAAACCCCAAAGTCTATAATGTGGAGAACTGCCATGACTCTCAGCAACAATATTTGAAAATGGGTTCAGGACCATGCGCCTGTAGAAGCAGAGGAGAAGGATTTGGACAATTCAGAGCTTTATCAGAAAGAGACTCAGATCAAAAGACTGCAGTCCTGAGCTGGATAAAGGAGAGGGGAAGAGGTTCAGGATAACAACATTGTAGAAACTCTCAGTATATATCTAGTAGCTTAGAAAGTTTTGGCTTTACTTTGGCAAGATTCTGTCCAATAGATATAAGTCAATAAAGCATCTCATAGTCACATTTCTGGGCTTGGGCCTGACACCTAGCTATGCAAAATCAAGTTTCTGGGAAGTTTTGACCAACTCAGGTTCTGGTTCAGTCTGACCGGTTGGCCTAACTAAGTAGCAGCACCTAACTAACAATAGCTGATTTAAAAAAAGCTGAGTAGGAACATGGAATTTCATGAATATTCTACATCTAAACACCTATAAATAATTTCCTGTTCTTCATATTTTCTTTCTTAAAACTGCTGCCCCTCGAACCAGCTCAATTGCCATATCCAGAGGAAAAATCAAATGTTTGAGTGTTTATTATTTATTAATCAAATTTATATAGTCACCCATGTCATTTAGGAGCAACTCTTGGCATACAATGGCTAAAAAGCAAAAATATAAAGTAACAAATACAAATATAAAAACCTATAATAATAAATATCATTAAAAAAAACAAAAAAAACATATAAGCCATGGTAAAAGGAGAATAAAAAATGACCCTCACACCCATGGATCTATCTAGACAAAAATGTTTCCTGGGATATTCTATTTTTGAAGTGGGATATGTCCACATTTCTTCAGCCAAATGCACATACGTCACACCTTGAAACTACTTGAAATGAGTGTAGGAGTAACAATTTGTTTCATTTCTGTCCCGTGTGGAGTTCAGTGATGGAAACTGTATTGATTATTTGATGCTCTGGGGCTAGCAATAGTTGGAGGCAGGCACCAAATTGACCCTTTTTTGCAGGCTCCTAGCTGTCAATGCCGAAAGAGTTTTGATTGCCTGATTAAAGTTTGGCATTTTGAGACTGGAAAGAGTTGAAACAATTGTTTTTCTACTTTCAACTGCTTGGAATAAAGAAACCATACAATGTGTGGATATATCCTTTGTGACCCAATAGATCTCCAAAACAAATGGAAGGCAAAGGATAAGTTTTTTTCTAATACATCGAGCTATGCCAAAAAGATTCTGCAGTGGCAAGAGCTAGGAATGCAGATATCCTCCAGTTAAAGGGATCAGCTGTATCACTTGAGTCTCCTGGATCTGAAGTAGGAATAATAATGTTGAGATTTATTTACAAGGCAGTTGTGAAGATTATGGAGAAAGTTACCTGTAAAATGTTTTAAGTGACTGAATATGCTCCATAAACAGCAAGTATGATTATGCGTGATTATAGTCAAGCTCTCTTCTCAAGAGCTGAATGTCATTTGACCTCCCTGGTTTTTTTTTCTCCTGCCATACCTGAGGCACATCATTTCTTATTTCCTAATTGCGCTGCCTGAGGCAGTCCTGATTTTAACAATATATTTTTTTCTCAGCTGAAATGCATCTTTAATCTTGTCAGAACAAATGCATCTGGGAACCAACCAATTGAAACTTGAACCAACCCGTCAGTTTGTTTCCCTAATGAACTGGGGGCTTTAATCAATTGAGCTGGTTCTTTGTGAATTATTTTAGTATTTAGATATTCTCATTAGTGTTACATATTGTAATTAAGAATTGGAGCACGAGTCTCCACTCAGGTCCACCATTTAAGAGGGAAAGTACTTGAATGTGATTGGCTGAAATGCCTGCTGGCCCTCTATGAAAGAGCAAGCCGGCAGACAGGCATTTATTTGCTGGGTTTTTGCTGAGAGCTGTTACTTCCAATAAAGAGCTGAAGTTGAAGCTGAATCATCTCTGCCTCTCCTTTCACCCACAATCTAACAATTAGGGCTAGCTGTACATGCTACATAATGTTTAGTTTGGGTTTGGGAAGGATAAAATGTCTTCTATGTTGCAGTGCATTTTCAATGTCTCATATAAAAATGGCCACTTACTTGTTTCATTTACCTTTCCTTGCTCTCTTTCTCCACTAGTCTCACTTCCTTTTCTCAAATAGCTTAATAAGATGAGCTATGTAGTCCAATCATTGCATGGTCCCTCACACATGACTAATTCAAGAAGAAGGGAACAGTAGCTCACTCAAGATTTTTCTGCATTCAAAGGAGAAGGAGGAAAGCATCATTGAAATAAGGCCAGTAAATAAATTGGATTTAGAAAGCCACAACCTCAGCTATTCCTCTTCATCCTCTTATTGTCCTAACCAAGGTTAATAAAAGAGGTGCTGGCTTTATAATTTTGTTTGTAAGGCACATTTCATGTATCAGCAGCTGTTCTCTGCAAAGAGAGATTTTCCAAGTTCAGCTTCTTTTATTTAATGCACTTTTGCCTCATAGAAATATGCATTCATTTTTAAACTTGCATATTCTCATGGGTTCTTGTTCAGTTTATTAAAATTGCACATTGCTGCTTTGCTGCTTGTGCTATCTCAATGCCACCTAGGAATTAGGACGGCTAGGTAGCCACTTTCAAGGATTTGAATTAAACAGTCTGCCACATCCAAACATTGGTCTCCTGCAATTTTCATATCTGTACTTAATTGGTAATTCCCTCTCATACCCAGTCACAGAGAGTCACATAGCCAACAGCTCATACTTAAGTGGGGAGATAGTAACATTAATTTTTCATAATTCAATATAACTGCATGAAGTTTCTTGCAATTAAATGAAACATGTTCCTCTTAAGCACAGCAAAATCTACTCCTGCCTTCCATTTAGTAGTAGCAAATGTACTGTAGTTAGTTTCATAATCCAGCATTGCCAGAAAAGTTGTGGAGTCCCTTCACACATATTCCTAGTAAACAACCCATTCTGGGTGAATTCAGTTCATGTACTGATGACAGGAATGAGGCTCTACCCCAATCCTTTCATTTATGTTTGTAACACATAAAAGTCCAGTCCAATAAAACTTAATGTGCAGTTTTCACTTAAATATCAGATCATGGAAACAACAACTTCTCCTCCTTATTTAATTGTAAATTCAGATCACTTCCCTCTTTTTCATAAAGATGAGGCACATAATGAGGTGATAAAACTTGTTTCTTGGAAGATATCTTCAGATTGAAGACCATAGGCTTAAACATCAAGAATTAGAGGCAGGAAGAGGCACTGGATGAGCTCAACCTGCCAATTAACAGTTGTTTGCCTCTAGGAAGAAGATTGAGTAGCTGGTTAATCTTCCTCACAATGCTGAGATGTGGTATATCTCTATTTAAACTACTATATAAATAATTTTCAAAAAGACATCTGAGCATGTACCTCAGCATGTAAAGCTTTCATGCCCTGTTTTGGGGTAAAGTAATTTTATGTTTGGTAATGAGTCAGTGGTTTATCTTTTTTCTATTTGTGCCCAATTTTCTTTCAGTAATTTCAAGGCAGCCCACCTAAGATGACATGCTATACTTTCTGAAGTTCATGAGGTGAATCTCTGGCATTTCCAAACAAGGCTAAGGAAAAAAAAAATGATTGAGACCATGGAGACTTGATAATGCAAGGTGAGATGGACCAATTTAATTATTATAAATAGGTTTGTGATAGTTATATGGAAAGTAGAATAGATGCACAATAAGCATGCAAATACAATATAAAAGCAAACATAAGGTTTTTTTCCCCCAATGGTTAGACTGCCTAGAATCCTTTAAGACATGAAGGATGTTTTATATCTAAATCCCACAAAGACTTTTCTATTTCATGTTTCTGGAATAAAAGCAACACTAATGTTTGATTTTTAATAACCAATAGTAGGAAAACACACAATGTTCATAATTTGTAGGTTGAATATATTTGTTATTTATTATTATTAAGAGAAACCTTTAAAACAACTAAAACTAAAACACATACAGCCATCTGTTTCCAGTCATTCTGCATTCAAAATAGCTATAAATATTTACATTTAGGCATTATTTTTTTATAAAGAACTGAGTAGTGTATTTTGAAAATGCAATTTATTATTGATGTTTGTCAGGGAAAAAAGACTTATTGGCTTCTCACTGAAAATGAATATTTGAAGAATTGGGCTAATGCATTTGACTGAAAATGATTGCTTTTCTTTTTAAATAAAGTTTAAACTTCATAACCAAGTTTAAGCCAGATCAATTTGCCCATTTTGGATATAGAGAACTGTCATATACACAAGGATACCAGTGATGTGTTTTCAACAGCTCTACTTTATCTGAAGTCCTCCAAATGTGTTGAACTACAACATCTATCATATCTGAGCAGCATGTTGATTGGGATTGTTGGAAATTGTATTCTAGCCCATTTAGAAAGTGCTAAATTGAGAAGAATAAAGCCACAGCTCTCAAATATTTAAGTATTTATTTTCCATTGGATTCATGGAAGGATCCCTGTTCTCCTTTCTTTGACTGAAAAAAATCCAAAATGGATAGAGAAGGGAAATATTTTCTAGGCATTACCAAGGAAGGAAAAATAGTTGGATTTAAATTCATCTCTTTGGAACTGATACTCATTTTAAAAAATTATTTTTAATGTTTAAAAAAAATACTGGAAAAATCTTCTGAAATCTGGCCCTCAAACTTGTAAGTTAAATAGAATAAATTGCTTCTGATCTGTCACCTCTAAACCTGTGAGGCAGGACAAAAGAGCAAATAAACAGCTCTGGCAGCTGAGTCTCTAGGATGGAAGGTCCTAGATGTAGATATAGGCACCACCTATATTTTCCTTACTAACTTCAGTGTGTGAAAAAGCTGGGATTCTGCCTCTCTTTAAAAGATTAAAAGATCAAGAATGCAATAATAGATATAATTTCTATATTGCAGTTTTCTGACTGGGAAACCCCAAGGCATGTGTCTAAAGGTTTCATCCTTTCTTTCATGGTCACCAATAATAAAAGTAACTGAATGAAATGATTAATACAACATTGAATTGTCTTGTAGTGAGTTATCCTGTGGTGAGTTGGCCATGGCAAGTTGGCTGTGGCAAGTTGTCCTAGACTCTTGAAGGCCTCAGCACCTACAACTTAGTTATGGCCCAGAACAGAACCAAAAGCTCAGCATCCAAGCAGAGGAGAAGCAAGTGCAACCTTCCAAATTTGCTTCTGTCTCTAGATTCCTGCGCCCCACTGGTAGTTGAGGAGTCTTGGTTTCTGATTTGAGGGATGACCCTCCTGCTCTCAAACTGATGTTGAAAGTTGCCATGCAAACATTGGCATTCTGCTCCATGGAAACTAGCCTTGTTTTGCTGAGATCCCTCTTATCCTGCCTCACCTTCCCAATTGCAATATTGTCAGCTTTGTGGGGGTAAACCAGATAAAATTCACAATGAGATGATTCATTCTGCTTTTTCATAAAAGCTACATTAACAAATCTTTCAAGTCTGAAAGTACAAATCCTCCCATGGCCCATTTCTTTTACAGCCAGAGAAATTTGAGAGAGTCTTTTCTGAACCTCTTGCCCTTCCCATATCCAGTGGCAGGCTATGCTGTCTCTTATCAAGTCATACCATTAGCAGCACTTCTTTGCTCTGTCTCGCAAAGCCTTTCCTACATGCCAAGGTATTTCTGACTTTTGTCCCTGAGGCTGATTTTTCCATGATCATGATCGTCTCAATCTTTTCTTGGAACATTGTATGTCGAATTATTTTAGTTACTTTTGATATCCTTCTCTTTTGAAAAACCTGGACTAATAATATTTTACAACTTAGTTTCCAAGGGTGTTTGCAATCAGAGTTGGGTTTTGTTTGTTTGTTTTTGTTTTGGCTGACAGGGTCACCAAACATGGGGTTATCTAGCAGGTATGAGAGCATTTTCTAAACAGAAAAAAAATCAAACTGGCAATCAATAAATGGATTACCTGATCAAGTATCTTTCATGTGATTTTACATGTTGAGTTTAAAGTGGGTCATATGGCTTTGGTAACCATGTAGATTTTTTTTGCCTACCAAAATCTGTATATACGATATATTTATGTATATATTCTTCATTTACCTAATAAGAGCAACAATGGATTCTATACAAATAAATTCTTAGGTACCAAAAGGCAAAGAAGGAAGCATTTTTCATCAGCTTACATTTTTTTTAAAGCTGCTGTGTCAGTCTTGGCACATGGGCCATGTAATCCCATATGCTAAACTGGTAGAATCTGAGCTCTCACCAAGCCCATTTGTGCTAGGCTGCAAAGCATTGTTCTGCCAACAAGCTGATAGCCAAAGAAGTTGAATTATAACCAAGAACTTGGCAGAACTTGGAATTGCCATCCAATACCCGAAATGTTAGATGCACTCTTAATATTTCAAGGATGGCAGTCATCCAGAGTATCATCAGCAATGTCAGGAATAGAACAGCGAGTGTGTTGAATGAAATCCTCCTGAGTTTGTATCTGGGTGATTGTGAAAGTTTCATGTGAATGCCTGCCAAGAACTACAACACTGTAGCCTTGTATCTCAAGGGGATATCCATTGGCAGTTTCCCACTCTCTTTTAAGCATGTATTTTTTCATTGAAGAAGAAAAAAACAACTTATTTGGATCTCTCTTTCTGTTCAGGGTATCAGCCTTGTGTCTACTTCCTTTTAAATCTAAGTTCATTGGGTTCACATCAGGCTTTTGTTTCAAATATGATGGCTATTGAATTTGGCTTGTTAGTATGAATATTTGTTCACCGGTTTAGCAGTTACATTGTGAATGTCTACAGTGATTTTCAGTCATCCAGATCAGGGGTTTCCAACCTTGGCAACTCCGGAGACTCCTGATCCAGATCATGCTTGTCGCAAAGGTCCTTTTTTTTCAAGAGACAACTGGACTTTCTGTTTTTTCTTTGAAGATGTTTCATTTCTCATCCAATAAGGTTCTTCAGCTCTGACTGGATGGTGGATTCTTTCACTTCCCACCATCCAGTTGCCTATTGAAAAAAAAGCACCTTTATTACGTTGTGAACTAATTTTGTAATCGCTCAGCTTTTGTGAATTGTACTGCATCTTTATAGAGAGGCATAATAAATATTATTCTATATTACTACTATCCTGTGGCCAGCTTTTCACTAACATTTGAACTTCCATAAGCATAAAACATCAATAAATCATCATCTAGCAAAATTTGCTTTTTGTTCAGGAAATATATCTTTGTGAGGTATTAAAGCTTTAGGTGTATAATGGAATCTTGGAATTCCAATTTTCTTGGAATCATTAATATTTTCAGTAAAAACCTTATGAAGAGAAATGTTTGTGGATACACAATGTGTTGTCTTAGAGATATCACTAATATCTCCTAGTAGTCTGAGCCAGCATAGCCAAGAGTGAGGAATGCTGGGAGAAGTAGTCCAGCAATATTTGGGATATCTGTTATGCATCCATGCTTTATAGCAGGAGATCTTATTGTGAAGTACAGCAGCATATTAAAAACTAATGCTAAATTTAATATTGTTATTAATATTGTATTAATTCTTCAGGGAAAGCTAACAAAGATATGCATTTCTTGACTGAACAAGCAAAGCAATACTTGATTCAGGGTTTGTTTAGTTTTTCTCTTGTAATATATCAACGTGTATGTGCTTTAAAACAAAAGTTTGTTCTCCTGGGCTTTAATAGATTTGTGAGCTATTTTTCACTAAACTAGGTATTACCCACTTCCTCGAAATATAGCATACAAATTTGCCATGCCCTGGACACTTGTGGAAGTGCTCCCTATAATCCTTCTTGACACATGTACACATTCTCTATACAAGTAGGCACATGACTTGGAATCTGCTGTGACAAGAGTCACCGGTTGTTTATTTCTCACTTAACTTTATGAGCCTTTCCTTTTTTTCTTTCTACTTATTTTCTATTTCTACTTACATCTCCCCCCCCCCCAATATACCCTAGGAGAATTGCCTTTTGGAAGTACTTACAGCATGTACTAATAAGTTTCCTTATGGATGCTCGCAGAAAAAAACTTAGTGATAAGATTAGCCTCTCAGATGATTTATAGTATTTAAGAAGGGAATGTGTCACTTGCTGACTCAGTAAAACCAAGGTCTTTCCTGTGTGTACAGGAGTGGGTGAACGTGTCTGTATTTAATTTTTTTTTCTCTCAGCTTCCAAGAACCCGACTGTTATTAGCTCTTGAAATTCAACAAAACAACATCACTTTCCTTTTTTCATCCCTCTCAACTAGAAAAAAAAAGAAACTCTGATA
Source organism: Myanophis thanlyinensis (assembly GCA_017656035.1). Lineage (NCBI taxonomy): Eukaryota > Metazoa > Chordata > Lepidosauria > Squamata > Homalopsidae > Myanophis > Myanophis thanlyinensis. The sequence goes on along the minus strand of JAEANM010019732.1, from coordinate 2,361 downwards.
TTGGAGAAGACTCCTGGGAATATCAAGGATAACAACTGATGGATCATCAAACAAATTAACCCAGAGTTCACACTCAAGGCACAATTGATAATTATCCTACATTATGTGAAGACCTAGCTCTCTGGAAAAGGCTCTAGTGCTGGGTAAGATGGAAGGAAAGAGAAGAGATTGGAGTCAATGAGATAGATTCAGTTACAGTGGCAATGTTGACCATGAATCTAATGTTTCCATTGAAAGTCTTGAGGGAGCATATGTGCCAATGTCAACATTGCCTCTGCAGGCCTTCAAGGTCATAGAAAGTTCCTCAGGAAACACCCAAAATCCCTGAGATGACACCCAATGTCCTTGGAGGATCTCCTTGGATGGCTATTTCTGTACTTTTTATCTTATCTAGAATATGCCAGCTTGTCTGGTGGAATGTACCAGTGCTTCTGGGTGGAGCAATGGACAATGCAGCAAACATATAAATATGAGTGTCAAAGTGTGTTCAGGGTTCTCTCTTGGTAAGAAAGGCCCAATACACCTTCTTCCTACTATTTCCCCCACAACTATAACCCTGTGCGATAGATTGGGCAGAGAGAGAGAGAGAGAGAGAGACTAACTCAAGGTCACCCAGCTGGCTTTCATGCCTAAGGTGGGACTAGAACTCCCGGTCTCCTGATTTCTAGCCTGGTACCCTACTCAACTAAACCAGTGATTCTCAGCCTTTTCTTCTCACCACATGCCTTTTGTGGCCATGGACCATGGCCCTGAACTCCTAAGACATAACTCAAGATTTAAATCATAACATTTCTTCAAGCCTTTGAGGACCCACTGTGATGATTCTGTGCCCCCTGGGGGTCTGCAGAACATAGGTTGGGAACCAATGCAGTAAACTGAAGTGTCTCTGTAATCTCCCTTGTGTTGCCTGTTTCCCTGAAACAAGGCATGCTCCTCCACCTCAATCATTCGATGACGGGATTCTTCCCACAATGTTGATTTATTTCCCATTGTATTGTATTTGTTTTTGTGCTTCATGACTTTCAGTCTGTTTTGTTTGTTACCCATGTTTTGTGCATTAATGTAGAGTCATTTAAGATAATAAATCAGGCTTCCTATGATTCAGTCTTCCTTTTCGTTTATGCCTGCATATTTTTTATTGTTTCTCTGTTAAACCAGTAATTTCCAAAACACTTCACCATACTGCTGCATACAATTCATTACTCATCAATTTGTTATTTACCAATGGTCTTTCAACACTCCCTCCCTTGTATTCTAGTTTAAAGCTCCTGCTCAGGTTTTCTTCCTTAGTAAGGTGAACTCTACAAAGCAGCCCTTCTTCCCTGAAATTTGTGTACATGTTGAAAAAACAAACCTCTGTGATTTCCATCAACATTATAAGCAGAAGTTCAGCAGAGAAAAGGTTCATGGTTTCCTGCCAATCATCAGAGCTTCAAGAACTTTGTAAATGAAATGGCAGCAGCTCTTCTTATTCAAGTGAACATAGTTCGCCTCAATATTTCAGTATTTCAGTGTTTACTTTACAACTAAGAAATTCATCTTAATAATAATAATAAAAGTTTAGATTTATGGAAGAAAGAGGCAAAAGATGAGAGAGAAAGAAAAAGACAAGGAAGACAAGAGGATATGCCACTGTATTTCTCTCTGTGGAATTGTGTTTGTGCTGTAATCACAAAGTAACACAAACAGCAACCTTTGGCGGCAAAATGGTTGTTTTTGCCGTACTCACCCTTAGCCTCCGATGCCTTCCAATTCTTTTGGCAAATTCTATGCAAAAGTACAAAGGCAACAGCTGAGTTATTAATCAAGTCTGTCAAACAAGAACTGCAATAATTTTCTGTCTGGAAGCAATTCAAAATACTGTCTCACACAATGTTAAGATGCTGTGATTATTTTTCAGTAATTTTGTGGATGCTGGGTGGTAGGCAGGAGGTAAGTCTTTTGCTCAGTATGTAACACCAAGTTGGGAGGAGAAAAACAAACTCTTGCAAACTGATCTCAAATGGATCCCAAGTGTCAGAACACTATTTCACAGGATACATTTACTGGGATCCTTGTGAATGATTTCCCCCCACCATCCAGTCAGAGCTGAAGAAGCTTCTTGGATGGGAAGTGAAAGGTTTCCACCACCACCCCAAAAAAAGTCCAGTTGCCTCTTGAAAAAAGCACCTTTGAGACAACCATGACCTGGATGAATGAGAATCACTAGACCAGTGTTTCTCAACCTTGGTGACTTTAAGTTGTTTGGACTTCTGGGAGTTGAAGTCCAAACATCTTAAAACCGCCAAGGTTGAGAAACACTGCTCTTGACAAATTATTATTATTATTATTTATTATATTTATATACCGCCCCCTCTCCCT